>JAGXJF010002234.1:0-256120 GCA_019208055.1 Stipa capillata
CAGTACTGAGTCACTCACTGAACAGGCACAGAAGATCGTGAGTGATTAGCATGCAATGCAACATCTTGAGCAACTCTACGACCCTGACCTAGAACGCGCCGCAGAGGAATGTCACGCACCGGAGCACGTGAACCACCTCCAAGAGGACGGCGTGAAGACTCTAAGCGACCTAAACCCTGTCGCCTGCTAGAGCCACCAGAAACCTCAACATGTTGAGGCCTCGTGTGTGTCTTAGGAGCACTCAACGCATTGTTGCGTCGTTGAATACCCCTAAGAGCACGAACACGGTCACGACGCTCCTCCTTGAGACGTCGAAAGCAAAACTCAACAAGATGACCATCCTTATGACAATGAGTGCATCGATATTTTACCCTCTGCAAGGTAGCACCGACTGAAGCTGAGGCACTCTTGTCCTTAAGAGATGAATCTAGATAGCCACCTGACTTGAACACTGTTCCCCTTTCCCCCTGAGCTATTGTAATCAAACCTCTACCAAGACAACCAATGGGATGAGGAGGATGATTCTTATTTTCTTTCACATGATTAAAATCTAGACCTTTGCCTGAGCTAACTCTAGACTTGTCTAAGATCATGTCAAGTTCTTTTCTACCTCTAGAAAATCTCTCCAAAGTTTTCTTGAGATAGTCAATTTCCCTAAGCAAGGGAGCATAGGTAAGACAAGCTCCTGAAGCTGACACTCTAACAGCTTTCTCATACTTTTCTTTGTATGCTCCTAGTTCAAGTTTTAGAGACTCACAAGACACACAAGCAATGCTACATGTTTCAGCTACTGTATTCTTAAACCTCTCTCTAAATGCAGCATGCATAGCAGAAACATCATTCTCAAGCTCATGGCAAAATGTGCAAGTAAAGGAAATAGCATGAGAGGAATCAACAGATAGCTTAGAAGCAGTAGCATTAGCCAAAGTGAGTTTTTTATAAAGTTCAGAAATGTGTCTTCCTAAGTCCTGATTTTCTTCAACTAGATTTGGGCATTTATCACACATAGGTCTTCTCATTTCAAGCACAGATTGATTCAATTTTTTATTTCTATCTTCCAAATACTTGCATCTTAAACATGGAGAAGGTTCTTGAGTGCTCTTAGAACTAATGCTAGCAAGTTGATTCTTAGCATTTTTGAGTTCCTTAGCTGGAATGAGTGAACAATGCAACCAGCAAGATAAATAGTTTTAAGCTTGGCTAGATTGTCCTTATAGACCATAAGCTCTTGGATGACAAATATATGCAACATGAAACCTAGAGCAAAGCACAATTTCATCTCATTCAATTCATTCAAAGGTGCCAAGCTAGAGGAACATCCAGGAGGTGCACTAGAAGGCAAACTAGCATGTGATGATTTGAGCATATCAATCTCTTTCTTCATAGAGTCTAAATCATCATCCTTAGAAACACAAAAGGAGCAAGGGTTCGACTTTAGTTTATCAAGTTCAATCATGGATGACTTAAGCAATTCACTTACACTAGCATGAGCATCTTTAGCTTGAAGAAATTCTTTATGTAAAACATCACAGCTAGCATACTCATCATCACTACTTTTCAGTTTAGCAATTTCTAGTGTAAGAGAATTAACTTTCTTAGTCAGATCTTTAGATTTCTTGATTGAAGCAAACAAGGCATCATTTTGCATATCAAACATATCAAGCAATTTATCATGTCTAACATTGAGCTCATCAAAAGTGCAACTTACATCGCTTTCAAGATCTTTATCATCGCTCTCTTCTTCGGATCTCGCCATAAAGCACATGCCGGTGAAGCCATCTTCTACCTTCTTCTTTCCCTTCTTTCTTGTGCTTGGGCGGCTCCGGTTCATCCTCGCTTGAGAAGAGGAAGATGAAGAAGAGTTGAGCTGGTCGTCGCTATCTCCAAAAGCGGCAAGAGCTCGACGAAGATTCTTCTCCGCCTCACTCATCTTGGGCCTTGATCCAAATTTGTTTCCTTCTCTTGTCCTGAAACTTAGAAGCAAACTTGTTTCTTTCTTTAGGATTGGGACACTCAGATCGAATGTGGCCTTTCTCACCACATCCATAGCAGGTGATGTCCGAGGATTTCCTTCTCCTATTTCTCACATTCTTATATGCCCTAGAGAAGCGTTTTGCAAATAACGCGAGCTCATCCTCGGGAAGAGATTCAAGCTGATCATCAAACAAAGAAGACAAAGCTGCAAGAAACAGTCTAGAAGAAGAAGAAATCATGCAAGTGTCAGAGTTGACACTAGGGAGACACTATCCCCGATGGATCCGAGGAAGTGTTCCCAACAAGAGCCAAAGTCTTGGTCTTTGAACCATTTCTGTTCTCCGAAGTGATCTCATGAGTAGAGAGCTTGGAGAATAGGTGATCGAGTGTGAGAGTGGCAAGATTGGCGGACTCTTGGATGGCAATCTTCTGCACTTCAAAAGCGGGCTCTAATGTGTTCAACACATGCCTAGCCATCTCTGAGTCAGAGTACCTCACTCTCACACTCCTGAGCTTATTCACAATTCTTTTAAATTTCTCAAAAAGCTCAGAAATTGATTCCCCAGAGCGTTGCTCAAAATGATTGTATGCAACTCTGTATTGATCCGCTCGAGCAATCTTGACTTGGTCGGACCCCTCATGATAGGTGATCAGGGTCGACCAAATCTTGTGAGCGGTATCAAGATGAGCAACCCGCTCATGCTCCTTCCTGTCCAACCCTGAAAGCAAATAGTTGATGGCGTTGCAATTGTTTTCAACATCAACCTGATTTGCAGTCGTCACTTCTGCAGGAAGAGCAAAGTCCCTTTCGATGATTTTCCAAATAGCAAGCCCCTCTGACTGGATAAAGATTCTCATTCGATTTTTCCAGAACTCCCAGTCCGTCCCATTGAAGACAGGGGATGAGTCGAGTATCCGTGGGAAGCCATGGTTCACAAAGCCGGTCAAAGCTTATAGAGAAGAGAGATCGGGCTCTGATACCACTTGTTTGACCGATGGCTTCCCGACAGAGGGGGGGTGAATGTCGGAAAGAAATTTTTCTTCAAATTCAAATACAGATAGCAATTGAGATACTACTGTCCAGCCTGAAAATTACATATCCGGACATTCCGGACTAGAATGCCTGGATACTCCGGATGTACATTTAGAAAATTGATTTCTCTCGGGATGATGTCTGGAGACTCCTTGGTGGGCCCAGACACTCCGGATGTGTATTTTCAAGAACTCAAATTACACATTCGGACATTCTGGGTATTCTTGTCCAGAACCTCCGGGTGTAGTCTAGAACTTCGAAAACCCTGTTTTTCGTTGGAACTTTTGCCCCCGTCTAAAATCCGTCCAACCAAAAGAAATGAAACTTTGCAGATGAGTTTAGGGATGCCTTGTGACTATGAATCAAGTGATGATCATCATAGAAATGTCCCAAGGCACAACTTTTTTCGTGATCTTCATAGAACACCTCAAAAGTTGAACGAAAAGATAACCTTTGATTTCTTGTTGCTCGTGAGGATTCTTGATATGAATTCAATAAGACAATCTCTCATGTGTCACAGCAACCTAATCCACTCCTCCAATCACGAATCCAAAGCCTCTTCACGACTCAATCACAAAACCCCATTTCTTGCCTTTCTCTTCAAGAAAGTTCAAAATCGAGAGAAAAGGGTTGATCCTTGGATATGCTTGGATGAGATCAGTCTAGAGATGATCTCTCCATCACTTACCTGCCATACCACGAATCAAACCACAAAGATGGCAAGAAAACTAAAATCAAAAAGGATTCAAAGAGTGAATGGCTCAAGAACACAAAGGGGTTGAGGAAATCTTTTTATATTGAATTTTCGTGGATTTTCTTTGAAGTTTACAAGCCTCTCATCTAGGCAAAGCACTCCACAAGTGCAGCTCTCAAAAACTAATCAAAAGGGCTAAGGGTTAAGAAACCCTCTCCCACCTATTTATAGTGGAGGGGGCATCCACCTCTCCACTTGGGCCTCAAAACCCACTTAGATGGCATGGGCATTTAGCACGCATCACAAAGCGTCTAAGTGACCCATCCACCATCTATCATTTTCTTCCACCCTAAGCATCTAACCCTAAACCGCTTCCCAGCCTCCGCCGCGGTTTCTTGGTTATGCTTCGTTGGATTCTGCGTTTTTACCAAAACGCCCTCGCACTGACTTGGTCCTCACGTCTCGTCTCCACCCGCTTTCTTGTCGTCCGCGTACATGCTTTTAAGCTGCACGATGTCATCGCCACCTCCTTGACCGCATCTTAGCCCTCCAGGCTATCATGTCGGTCCATATGGCCGAATCATCGTCGCACCCAACTCGCACCTGCACACAATAGACCAAGCAAAGCGCTGCGAGCACAAGTTTTTCACTTGACCCAAGTCAGCCGAGAAAAATCCTTCAAACACTCAATTTTTCCTTGAGACAAATTGAGAAACTCAAACAATCAATCATTTTGCAAGTAATTCCAATCTCGAATTCATGCAACCAAATTATTCAACTCCACACAATATGACAAAATATTCATCACTTAAATTGTCCACGTCATCACATGACTCACAGAGATGGTGAGAAAAAGTGCTACTATATTTAGATGTGAGTTCCACCATAGTTTTGGTGAGCAAAATAAATATGCAAATTTAGATCCAAATTCGCATGGGTCAAAGTTTGGACCCCCCCCTAACATTGTGGATGCTCCGAGTGATATGCTTTTCTAGCATTAAACAACATAAATAATCAGAAAATATAGAAAAGAGAAGCATATCAATACCACGAAAAAGTCTGATTTTCACTTGAAATTAGCCTGTCTAGCCAAATATCCTTCTAAACTTAAAAGGGCCAATTTACACCTTGAAATATGAAAACTGGTACAAATAACCCCTTAGACTGGTTTTATTGATACCGTGGCATATAGCATGGAGATGACGTGGCAATTACTCTTATATTTGTGAATTTTTTTTATACAATAGGTTTTGAATTTGCACCATGACATATAACATGGAGATGATGTGGCAATCACTCATGTAGAGAAATTATGATGGATTCTTAATTGACACTGAGGTATGTAACATGGAGACGACGTGATAATTACTCATAAATTTTTATTTTAAAAATGAGCTATATATAAACGTTGAAATGTCATTTTGATAACACACGTGGTAAAATAACAAAACCATATATAAGCCTCGAATGTTTTACTTATCGGTTTTAACTTCATGGCCCGAATTGGCTCGTGTCTTTTAGTTTAAGGGCCCGTTTGGATAGCAGGTTTTCGACCATATCCGTCATTTTTGCAATTACACCCTCAAAAAAATAATCCACACCGCACCTCTGTTTTCCAATCCGAGGAACGGGTTCCTCTTTTCTCCGGCCTCCTCGCATCGCCCGCTCGCCACCCGCGCCGCCGACGCTGCATCTCGACCCCCCCGCCCGCCTCTCCCACCTCTTCATGCTCCAATGCCACCTCTCCCCGCTCCAGCCCCACCTCTTCCCGCTCCGGTGCCGCCTCTCCCTGCTCCGCCCCGCCTCTCCCCACTCCAGCGTCGCCTCTCCCTGCTTCGGCCAAGCTCTTTGGCCCATTCCCGGCTCAGAAGGGTGCGAGAACGTGGCAGTGCCGGACCAGAAGGACGAAGGCGACTGCGGTAACGACAGCTTGCTGAGGGCGCGGGAGGCTGAGGAGAAGCTGGCGGTGGCGTGCACGAGCAACGGGAACCTCGCGGCGCTGCTCGTGTGGGCCTCGGTGGCACTGTCGGTGCACCACCGTTGGTTGATGATGCTCAGTGACACCCGAGGTCTCACCGAAGGTCATTGCTCGAGGAGGAGCCGTCGGAGGTCAAGTTTTCTGGACGAGCAGGAGAGCTACGGCTGATTACCAAACGGCTGAGTATAGGTGAATCAAATTATATTTGTATTCAAGAGTTTTTATTGGGACAAATATATTACTAGTATAAAACTTTTATAAGTATGAAATTTTACTAAACTCTCAAACAAGACCTAAAAGGTTATTCGACCGCTAATTTTAGATGAAAATCAGTCTTTTTTCCAACGACCGCTCTTGTGCAGCAAACCCAACACAATCCAATTACAGAGGGTCAGATGCGCTCGCTCGGGTCCAGCCCAAATAGGCCAGCCCAAAGGCAACAACGTCTCCAGTCTCCACCCCCTCCTCTCGGCTCTCGCGCGCCGAAACCCAATTCAGCACCCACCCATCTCCATCTGAAGGCCGCACGCACGCACGCACGCATCCATCCGTCCCTAAGCCTCAGACCAGAGAGAGGAAAATGCTGCGCCACGCCGCCCGCCGCCTGGCCTCACGCGCCGCCGCCGGCTCCGCCGGCCGCAGGGCACTCGCCACGGCGGAGGTGCCCGCGCAGGCGCCCGAGGACCCCGCCTTCATCGAGGCGTGGAAGAAGGTGACCGCCAACATCGAGCCCCCCCAGACGCCCATGTCCGCAATGAAGCCACGCCCGCCCACGCCGGTCTCCATCCCCACCAAGCTCACCGTCAACTTCGTCCTCCCCTACAAGTCTGAGATCGCCAACAAGGAGGTATATAGAGCGCCGCCCCTTCTGTCCCCCCTCCCCTACCTCCCGATCTCAGATCTGAACGGCTGCGTCTAGGGTTTTGGTGGTTGCGGGATCTGGGGGGCGGGTTTGGGTGGTGAGAGGTTAGGGAGGGCGGGGCCGTCGCGATCCGATTCATTTTTACGCGCGAGATAATGGGAACCCTAGGCGCGGTTTGGTTAAGGATTGTGGATTCTTGTAAGGTGTTGTGATGGGATGCTTTTGATCATGTTATTTTTTGGGTGGAATGATTACGGGTGTGGTAGATGGTTGTGCACGATCATGTGAATGGATGGGCTGTAGTTTTGTAGTTTGCGTGAGGTTGTTGGATCATATCAGGTATTCTGATGTCTCCATCGGTACGCCTGGACATGTCGGAGCTGATGTTCTTGGATGGGACGATGTAGCGTGATGCGCCAGATGGCTAGATGTTGGTTGACTTAACTTAGTTGAATTTGAGTCCCCCTGATGGTTATATATTGCTGTTGATAAGGAAATACAGTTTGTTTTGGGGTGTGAGCGCATGAACTGTAAGCACCTTAGGTCTCTGCTAGCATCTTCGGGCCTTCAAATGCACGGTATCCTGTTGGACTTCCTTTTATGATTTCTTTCAGTTTGTTTTCTCGGAGTGAGGATTTTGGGCTGCCTCCTTGTGGGTTCCCTGTATGTTTCTTTTTCTGAAGTCAGTTTCCAAGTTTTCTTGCTGATATTGCTGTATGCACATGTTAAGTATTAATCCGAGTTGAAAGTGTTTTTTTCTCTTCATATTGGCGTTTGTAGTGTTTTGTTTGCTATCTGATTTGTTGTGATGTGTGGTGCCTTATTCTCATTTTCTGGCTGTAGTTTTGACTCCCAATATGGATTTAAGACACTTGGCCTTCATTTATACGAATTTTGATCACATAATATGGTGCAGTGTTGCTGCTGTAGCTTGACCAAGGTTAATGTGTAGTGTAACTGCATTTGCATCAGTGTTATTATCCCTGGTATAGATTTTCTTGATTGAGATAAATCTTCATTCTAAAGTTCCATAAAATGAAACTACATATTAGCTGCTATTCACGTATATTTACTGTGTTGCATGAACAGTGTCCTTTTGTGTCTGCAGAACAATTAAAGCTTTTGCCTATGATGTCTCTTCTTGACTTCTTGTGGTAAATATGCCAAATATTAGTTCTGATTAGCTATGACTTTCTTAGTTTCTTACTGTTTCAGTTGCTTGCTTGCTGGCACCAATGCATCTTAATCTCCAGCTATTATTACATATTTATGAATGATATGCCACGGATTACTTGACTACTATTTTGTTGTGCTGAATGATGGGATGGTTTCTTAAACGAGTAGTACATTCTGTAGGGTTAGTGCTCCTATATTGGAATATGCTATATCTGTCAAAAGATGAAATGATGATTTAAATAATTGAAAGTTATCCGAGTGTCAGAAGATGAAATGGTGATCTAAATGTACTGAGTGGCTGTTTAAGCTCAATCACAGGGAATTAGTATTGGCATTAAGATACTTGGTATTGTGTTTGGTTATCTGATTTTTTTGGGGGTTATATTGCTAAGTCTTTGAATTTGCTGTTTTGAGGTTTCAAATACGTTCTTAGCTATCTTGTCTGTTCTTGCTATTGGTCTGTGATGAGGAATATTGGTGTTCGAAGCAAGTTCATTTGTGCGATGTTTTGTGATAGATGATTGGTGAATGGTCTTCAAATTGTGTACATTGATGTCTTGTACGGTTATGCATGTCTACAACGTTATTGATCATTTATTGTCGTGTGCTTTTCTTTTTTAATTACTCATCTGGCATCATTTGGCTATTCTCAGGTGGACATGGTAATGGTACCAGCTACAACTGGCCAGATGGGTGTTTTGCCAGGCCATGTTTCCACAATCGCAGAGCTCAAGCCTGGTGTTCTCTCAGTGCATGAGGGAAATGATGTGACCAAGTACTTTGTGAGCAGTGGCTTTGCATTCATCCATGCAAACTCCATTACTGATATCGTGGCAGTTGAGGCTGTCCCCCTGGATCAGATTGACCAGAGCTTGGTCCAGAAGGGTCTCACTGAATTCACTGCCAAGCTTGGATCAGCTTCAACTGACTTGGAGAAGGCCGAGGCTCAGATCGGAGTGGATGTTCACAGTGCGCTCAATGCTGCATTGACCGGTTGATGACAGCATCTTAAGTTTTTATCTCCTTTTGCATCCACATTTTTAGAATGTGAGTTGAAGTTTGCAAACTCATGGACGAGGGATGGAGGGAATGATCTTAAATAAATTATACTCCATCTGAAAGAAAGACTTCTGTTTCTTCGTTCAACTCGAATCATGTGAGGATTTTTGTAAGAGAAGTGCTTCTATACTCTTCCAACCTATTTTTTGCACGAATTTTAAAGCTCTGCATGAATCTCAAAGACGTCTTGATGCTTTTCCTCATGGACTTGCCCATATCCAAACCTGCCCGAGGCCCATATCCAAATAGATCCGATCCATCTCTTCATTCCCAGCTTCCTCTTCCCTACTGAACGACTCGCTGGTCCTCACCGCCACGCCCCATCATCAGCGTCACTATCGTCGCTGCCGCCGACGCAGCATCCACTTCCAATGATGCCATTGCCATCATTGCCTCGACCTATAGCGCTGCCACCGTTGTAGCTGTCGCGACGTCCGCCTCCATCACTGCACCGCTCCCACCATCGCTACCTTGACTTACGGCGTCACCGCTGCCGCCGCAGTTGCTGAGATGTTGGCCATCTAGGAGATGCGCTTCACGCCGCCCCTCCCTTGTGCCATCCTGGAGAGCACCTTGCAATGGCGCTTCGCCCCGCCCTTGCCCGGCCCCTTTCCGCCCTTGCCTAGCCCCTTTCCACCCTTGCCGTGCCCCGAAATCCCTGAAAAACCTCGCCGCTCCACTTCGCGCCCAAGAGTTCGAAATTTGGAAGAAGAAGAGGAAATAAGGAATCTTGTGGATGGATTAGGGGAATTGGAGGCGGACCTCTCGACAACTGCGGTGACGGCTGTCGGACCCCAGATTCCGTAACAGAGAGTCTTAGGAGGAATCACTCGCTAAGTTGCGGTAGAAGATGACATACTCAGGAAGCCATGCATATCCCAACCTTGCCAGCATCCGAACTAAGAGCGGAGGAGCACCACCAACTGACAAACAGTGGGAAGTGCCTGCTAGGGTGACATAGGATTCGGCCATCTGGGGCCAAGGAAGAAAAAGAGGGTTACATTAGGTCTCCAAGTAAAACAATTGCATAGGATAAGAGCATTTTTCAAACTCAGGTGGATCAGGAGACAAAACAAATGGGGGATCTATGTTCTGACCACAATTGCAGGGAAACCAGGAGTGTCGAGGAATCGGTGAGACAAACATTCTGACCAAGAGGCATCTAGATTAAGAACAAGAGTCGGAAATTCCCGGTAGCTGAATTAGATGAGAGGGAAGGTAAAGGAAACCCGAAACACGTGAAACCTTACTTTTGAATGGAGGAAAGAGTAGTCAAACCACGTTTTAACCAAATGAAGAGGTAAGGGTAAGACTAAGATCGAGAGGATAAGGAGAAAATAGAATCACTACTTATACTTTTCGTAAATCTTTTTAAGTTCAAAATAGTTTTTGCAATTCTAGACCCAACATCGACCAAGGTCAAAGGTCATCCTACGGACAGTCCTGCTCTGATACCAAGCGTTGTCGGACCCCAGATTCCGTAACAGAGAGTCTTAGGAGGAATCACTCGCTAAGTCGAAACGTCAACCCCGACCTCAACTCAAGGGTGTCAAATCCGAGAGGAGTAGAGTGATATGGCTTCGAATAGTCCGAGACGTCAACCCCAAAGCTTACTCTGGCAAATTAATGCGCAGAGCAGTAGGGTGATATGGTCTCCTCACTCTTTCCCACTGAGCCGGAACATCAACCCCAACCTCGTCCCGGCAAATGAATGCGCGGCTGGAGTAGGGTGATATAGTTCCCAACCTCTCAGTGGAGAGTCACTTCATAGGAGTGATTAAACTTAATAACTCTATGTTAAAGACTCTGAAATCCTACCTGCATCATGCACTTCAAACATACATGCATTGTACACGATACAGGGGGAGAACAAACCAGTATCATAACAGAGACTCTACGACCAAAATTGCAATAATACTAGTTGTTCGGAAACTTAACAACATATACATAACAAAAGTTATTCACACAGTGGAAGATTAAGTTTGGCTGAGAAGCCTAAAGGTAGGGCCGAAAGCGGCGGCAGAACAAACCAAACTACCGAACCCAGGGCAGGACCACTGCCCGGAATCACCAGCGACTAGCCGATGCCGGAGTCGATTTCAACGTAGAAACCATCCGTTGCAGGAGTGGTTTCCTCTGCACACAAATTATCAACGAATGCAAGGTGAGTACCAAAAATGTACTCCGCAAGACTTACAAGGGGAAAGTAGTATTAGATGCATCAGGTATCAAGAAGGGGCTATTTGTGGACTATTTTGCAGAAAGCTGATTTAATCTTTCACAATACCTGTAATTAGATTGAAATCCGTCTACTGGAATACTTTGCAAGGAGATGAGCTGAAACTGCATAGTAAACCTAAAGCAGACCATCGAACACGCAGATCCCTCGATCATTCCTCGACCACCAGGGAGAAAGCGATCGCTAACCCACATCCTTAGAGTTGGTAAGTTTTAGATTAGGGTTGTACTTGTCTAATTCGATGCGGATTCTTACCAAGCTGTCCATAACCGCGGACACGGCTATTCGAATAGTTTAAACCCTGCAGGGGTGTACATCTTTACCTACGCGTATCAACCGACTCTTAGTGCTACCGAGTACACACTTTCACGAGGTGTGCTAGCAGAGGGTGGTTGAACACGACCTTTACAATGTTTTTGACTTAGGTATGAGCTGTCCTAATGGGCTAATCCGCGAACGACAGTTCGGCCGATACTTCGGCGCGGTCCCACTAGTTGTGGCAGGTGATACATCCCCGGTCCCGGACCGTGTGTAACCCTCACTCCTATATTGTTACATCACACCACCTCCTCATTTTCTACGCACCCAATTCACGAAAATGGCAAACTATGCGGCTCATATCCTAAGCCTAGACAGGTTATTCGGTCGTGGGTGGCCCATTATACCACCCACGTAGAAGTACGCAAATCTTGGTTCGAAAGGACACCGGGAACCGGTCCTTGTGGGAAAAACGAGACAACCCACCATGCTTTCAGCATGGCCTCTCGTCTTAGCCCGATTGATATTAGTCAGGTTTATTAAGCACTTCCCGGTGATTGCCCACCTACCAATTACCCATCCAGAGTGTTGTGTTGTATCTGCCATCCCAGGAATTACGACTTTTACACAGCTAAGCATGGCTAAGCATCATTAGCTATATAAGCAATATTAACACAACAAGTAAGCCACTCTAAGTAGGTTGGGAGGGTTGGTGGGGTTGATTAAGCGACAAAGTAAGTTTTCATGCAGGGGATAGGGCTAACCTTAACATAAAATATCAGTTGATCGCATGCAATACGGATTTAAAAATAAATAATAGATTTGCAAATAATGGGATATCCGCAAGATGATCAAAGGGGGCTGCTTGCCTTGCTGATCCGCTACCATGCCCTGATCCTGCTCAAAGTTATACTCGTTGAGATCGTCCGGTCCTATCGAGAGGAGCGACAATACCGAAACGAAACACACAAAACAATAAATACAATGTTGGAAAACATCGGCATGAGATGCAATGTATGCCATGTCCTAAGGGATGCAAAATCGAAGCTAATGCAAGTGGAATCAGTTTAATCGGAGTTCGGACGCTCGAATTATCGCGTTCCGAATTTCTCCGGCTATTCTGTATACCCTAATTCAAGTTTTCAGTCAATTTCACTTTTTCTAGCATGCAAACATGGATGAATATGACATAATTGAATAGCTTTCATTTTTCTGAACATTTTGGTATATTATTTGCATTTTTCTGACCTCCGATGAATTTTCTACGAATTTTATAAGGTTTAATCCCCTTTGTTGTATTTTCTCAGAAAAGAAATACAGTAATACTTTTGTTACTCATTTTAACCTAGCCATAGCATATGACAGTGAGCCCCCTTGTTAACTTTGACCAAGCCAATGACATGGGGGACCCACATGTCATAGCATTTTCTTTTTCCTTTTATCTTTTCTTAATTTTCTGACATGTGGGGCCCGGCTGTCAATGAGGCATATTCCAAAGAGCTCAATTAATACACTGTTAAGCATTTATGGAGATCATTAGTATGTCAGGTTAGCACTAATTGCTAGTCATTAGCCATAAATATGTCAGATTAGCACTA
The DNA here is from genome assembly GCA_019208055.1 of Stipa capillata. Taxonomy (NCBI): domain Eukaryota; kingdom Viridiplantae; phylum Streptophyta; class Magnoliopsida; order Poales; family Poaceae; genus Stipa; species Stipa capillata. The sequence continues at coordinate 12,872 of JAGXJF010002234.1, forward strand.
ATTACCGCAATCATTAGTACTAATAACGCATTAATTACAAAGGATATTTAATAGCCCCATTAGAATGTCCTAACAACAGTTTAAACGGTTATTAACCCTAACGGTGCCCGGTCGGAACCGGCCGTTGCCTGGGGTTCGGCCGACGGGGAGGCTCGGCTGGGCCAACGGCGGGGCTTACCGGCAGCGAGGGGGAGTGGTCGGCGACGACGGCGGGCTGGACCGAGGCGGCGGTTGACGGCGTGGAGGGGAAAGGGGTGGGGCGAGCTTCGGGCTTGGCCGTCGGCGACTTGGTGAGGCGGGGAGGTAGCCGGGGCGGCGATGGACTCCGGGACGGCGAGGTAGACGAGGGCGACCGGCGACGAGGGCACGGCGACGACGGGGCTGGGTGCTCGGGCGGTGTGGCACCGGTGGCTAAGGCGGCTCGGGACCCGGGACGGCGAGGTGGAGAGGAGCGGCGGCGAGCAATGGAGACGGCGGCGCTCGGGTAGACGGAGAGAGAAGAGGGAAAAGGGGGAGGCGGGGGAGCCGAGAGGGGCTTAAAAAGGGGAAGGGGCGGGGCAGCCGAGGGAGGCGTGGGGGCGGGCGGGCAAAGTGGCGCAGTTGCTCAGGAGGCGCTCGCCACGTAGCCGACGAGGTGGCAGGCGCGGGAGGAGGTAGGTGGCGGCGGGGTAGAGAGAGAGGGAGGGAAGAAGAAAGGCACGGGCAGGCCGGGGTGGGCTGAGGGGGAAGGGAGTGGGCCGGGGGAGAGAGAGGCCCACGCGGGGAGAGAAATGGGCCGGAGGGCAGGCCCGGCCCGGCCGGGGGGGGGTTAGAAATAGGTTTTATTTTTGATTTCTGTTTTCTTTTCTTTTGTTTCAAATTTGTTCTACTCTAAATAGTTTCAAAACAAAATCCTCTGCAATTTAAAATTGCCTTTTTCTTTGAAGTTTGTTTTCAAGATTTGAATTTGTTTCAATACAAAATAGTTTTAAACTTTGAACCTTTGCTCAAATTCAACACCAATTCCTTAACTCCTTTTGCATTTGCTCTAGTGTGATTGATTTTAAACTAAAATTTTCTAAACTTTCTCATTTCTTCCAAAATTCAACTTAATGCATATGCCATGATGCACAAACATGGTTTACGAGAATAGGGATGTTACAACGGCGGCGGCACAAAGTTGGAGGCGGACATTGGGGCAGCTGTTGCGGCGGCGGCGGCGGTGGCGCCATAGGTTGAGGTAGCGACGGTGGGGGCGGTGCAGTGATGGAGGCAGACGTCGCGGCAGCTACAGCGGTGGCGGCGCTGTAGGTCGAGGCAATGATGGTGAGGGCAGTGTTAGAGGTGGATGCTGTGGCGGCAGCAGCGACGGCAGCAACGCCGGTGATAGGGCGTGGTGGTGAGGACTGGCGAGTCATTCGGTAGGGAAGAGGAAGCTGGGGATGAAGTGATGGATCGGGTCTATTTGGATCTGGGCCTCGGGCGGGTTTGGATATGGGCAAGTCCATGAGGAAAAGCATCAGGACATCTTTGAGATTCGTACAGAGCTTTAAAATTCGTGCAAAAAGTAGGTTGGAAGAGCATAGAAGCATTTCTCTTTTTATAATGGTGAATATTTCTCTCTATGTTCCAAAATCCAGTGCCGCATTCAGTTTTCCTTTCTGAGTTCCGTGGTTCCAGTAAAATTGTCAAATATAATCACGGCTTTGTTTCCTGCTGGTTATGTCGCGGTTCCTGTTGGTTTTAGCTCTTCAGATTTTTGATGTTTTAAGAATCCCATTTGGCGGCCGCATATTCTGTCAGTCAGGTACTAAGGGAAAATCAATTATTTGCTCTCCCTCCGTTGCGCTTAATGAACTGCAGCCCTTGGCTGGCGGATCCTAGGTTTACAAAAGAGTACTTTTTGGGACTTCTGAAACCACTTTGGTAGTGGAGAACATACTGCTCTCATGGCTTCTGGTGTTACCGTGCTCTCAAGTCATGAGAGCACACCCGAACAATTGTCAAATTTTTTGAAGAAATTGATTGAAACCATATATATTTTGCATATCATAAAATTTTGAACGAAATTCCATTCACAAGTTAAGAAAAAAAAGAAATATGCCACTATTTATAGTAGAATGTCTCTATTTTATATGTGTAGGTTGAATATGAACTTAAAATATTGTGACATGATAAATATATATTGTATTGATCCACTTGAAATATTTTAAATGTTTTAACAAATTTTGTTTTGTGCTTTTACGGCTTTGGAGCATGGTAGCACCACAAGTTATGGGAGCACTAGATATGTTCTCTTAGTGTGCTCCACCAGGATTATTTATCTTAAATTTGTTCAGCATGTGCTTGGAGCATGCTGTGAAATAGGCCAAAGTATGGAAACTTTGAAAACTCCACTGACAATGACAAGTAGACATTTCAAAATTCTCAACAAATCTTAGGGGTTGCCACAAAATTTTGAAACAAAATCAATCCCATTTGTAAGATTCGAAAAAGACGACCAGATGTATAACAGTATCATTGTTTTAATGCACTGTTTTACTAAGTACAAATTATTTAACATTTTTTCGAAACTTTACAACCAATCTTAGCGGAATTTGCAACTTGATATTGGACCTCTTATTGTCTCACAAGTGGAATCAGATTTTCTCTTCATAATAATTTTTTTTTGAAATTCTGCATGGACATATTGGAAATGTGCCTTGCCCCGGGTAGGCTATATCTCTCATGGGCCGCACCGATACAAGCGTTAAGATATATGCTAAAGAGTATTCTCTTCGTCCGCTCGATAAATCACTCTACCAAACCTATAATTACTTACTCATTTTGATATGTACTTTGTAGTTTATACCATCATAGAATTCTTTTGGTGAAGTACTGACTCATTTTGATGTTATGTCAGGTCCATTTCCACTATTTGCACTGTTACATGAGTATGGATCTCAAAGCACCTAAGTACGGTGGATTGGGGGAAAGAGAGGGAGGGAGAGTTGGTTTTGTCGGAAATATTAGCACTTTGGGTCTATTTTAATCCATGTATAAATCATGAGTATGAGCATTGCTATATTAACATGTAAGTATGGCACGTACATCCTACACATGTTAGTAATTATCAAAAAGCAATCAAGCATATCTAAACCAAACATACGTGCTAACGTAGCAACTATTGCCAACAAGAGGATAAACATGATGTACCCGCTTTTAGGAGAAGAGGACACCGTGGTGATGATGGTGTAGTCTATAGAGGATGTCGTGGATGGAGCGGATGCCGTGGATGTAGACGAACAGCTTAGTTGTAGCAAACGTAGACAAACAGCAAGTTTGTAGCATTCATCGTGGAAGTAGACGAACGAAGCGGAAGTTGCAGCGAGCAATCACATGAGGGCACTTTCCAAAAACCATATTCGCTTTCATTTGGTGCACAATCACAAGGGACGTATTTTTCAGAGGCCAGCTCTTCGGATGGTTGGTGCATGCCTATCGAGAAGAGGAGGCTTTGCTCTGTGGTGCAATGTCCTAGCCCTCTACCCTTCTCATTACAACGCGATTAAGAGAACCGTAACACTTGTGATTAATCATCCGTTTTACATTTTCTATTAACCCAAAGTAAACACGTCTGTTACTCTATTAATGCCATGTAATAGCTCTTTTGGTCCGACTGAAAAACACCGCACTTCTCGGCCATGACATGGCCGGGCCAAGCCCGGCTCGGCCATGGACACGTCATACGTGGGTGGGCGAGTGGGCGGGCGGGCGAGACGAGCTGGTGAGCGGGCGAGCGTGCACATTGTTTCTCCCTTTTTCCGGTGCTACAAAGGGGTGTGACACATTCCACCTTATATGTTGGTGTCCTTTCACCTCCGCTAGTAATGTGAGACTAATTTTTTACACATACTTTGCAATCAATGGGTCTTTTGGATTTACCTATGAATCATTATTAATATTATTTTTATGCTTTAGCCCAATATTTCTAACAATCCCCCACCAAATTCAGAGAAACTTTAGATTGCCTTCTGTTCCAACTTACTGTTTAATATACTAGGTTTTTAGTGGAGACCTGTTAGGGTTGAATATCCACTTAGAACATCAAGCTACATTTATCCGCAACTACGCAATGGATTAAGCCTTGAATTGATAGTTTTGTACGGACAAACTTTACTTAAAGCCTTAGTTGACACAAGGCTATCGTAGGCTACCCCTCGGGTGGAGCATATAAGTCATATTCCTGGTCTCTTCATGAGTTTCTTAGAGATTATCCAATTCTCACAGACTGCAACCAACAGTCAGACTCATAAATGTGTGTTCTTTTGAGACTACTTTGTAGGATAACATTTTTGCTAATAATAGCCACAAAACACATTAGGGTTAAAAATCATCCTGCGTGGGTTGTAAGATACTCTCCTCCACTTACCCAATAGCTTGTTGAAAGTGCATATAGCCCTTAAGCATGGTTTTGGTGATTAATGACGATTCCTAAGGACTAATGGTTTTCTTGAGTTGGATTCGAGATTATGTTTCATAGGTGATGCATGAAGAACATCATATGGATTTGTGTGATGAATGGCACAAATCAAGATATGCATCGTGATCAATGAGTTCAAGAGATGAATATCATGTGATCAAGAAGAGATGAAGAAGTGAACTTCTATATATCACGAATGAGCTCAAGGTGGAAGCCATATGTGATTATGGTGAAGTTCAAGAGAAGAGGAAGGTTGACCTTGGTAGAATTCGAGGATGAACTCAAAACGGTCAACATAGAACTTTAAAAGTCCACCTAGCCCTTGTGTGGTTTAGGATGGATTAAGAGTTAATCTAACATAGGTGTGGTTTTGGTGATTAATAACAAACAGGTTTGTGGACTAACCATTTTCCTTGAGTGTTGGAACATGTATGGGTTAGGTACCACATTGTAAGGTTACATCTAGAGGATGAACCTATAAGCCCGTGAAGCCCAAGATCAATGATGCATGTGATGATTGGGAGATGGATTCATGTGTTGAAGTTCATCAAATCATGTGAAGCATCAAGTGATCAAGAAGTAAACTTCAAAGATCAAGATATGGGTTCAAGGAGTGAGCCGCATTGGATCAAGATGAAGTTATAGCGTAAGAGTGAAGTTGACAAAGATAGTCAAGAGTGGGCTCATGTGTTGAGCCATGGTGATCAAGACATGAAACTAGGAGTTCAAGAGAAGAATACTAGTGGTGGCTTCATGTGATCAAGTGAAGGTAAGTAATTGTGTATTGCATTATATGAACTAACCCCATGTGCTATGTGCTATGTGTATGTTGAGGGTTAGGTACCACCCATGGGCAAGCATTGAGAGGTTGATCATATGTGCCCATGAGAGGATGACATCATAAGTCGATGGTCATCACGGCAAGCTCAAGATTAGCAACATGCGAAGACATATGCTTGAGGCTTGCGGGTCCATCAAGTGAAGATGATTTCAAGAGAAAACTTCATGATAAGGATTATGGGGGAGCTATATGAAGAAGACTTCTTAAGGTGACGATGATCAATGTGATTTCGTTTGGAGCAAGGAAGATGGACATCATCGAGCTCAAGTGGAATACGCAAGGCAAAGGTATGCCTAGGCTAGGTTTTCCTAGTTTGACCGGTCTCAAGGCATTTGGAGAGAGACCGGACTATAGGTTAGATAGCCGTACTATAAAGAGGGGCTATCGGATGATTAGCTTGTTCACGTCATGTGTCGAGTGCTTAAGTCTTTGCATGTGTTGCATATCGTCGTGTTTTCTTTGTGGTGGAGGTGCTAGAACTCGGTATTCTAGTGTGTCCGGAGGTTTCGAGCTGCATGTGCTCCAAGGCTTCGGGTGTAGTTCCGTGTTGCGTGTGTTGTCCCTAGATTTGGTGTCTAGGCATGTGTGATCCTACCAACCTAAGTGGTTTGGTTGATCGGCTAGGTTCATGGACTCTGAGAGGTCCATTTTTAGAGTATATGACCTAAGGCAAGCCCCCAAGGTGTTTCGGATTTGTTCGGAAGTGATCCGGGTTCATCAAGTGCTCTGTGGGAGTTACTGTCCTGGAAAATTCAGACCCTTTGGCCAGGGTCCGGGTTGAATCCGGAGAGTCCGGGTTGAAATCAAAGGGTCCGGGCCAGGGTCCAGGTTGTACAGAAGGTTTCCGGAGTGTCACCTGGAGAGTCCGGGTGAAGGTCCAGATCTGTACTAGACAACCCGGACCTCAACCCGGAGGGTCCGGGTCAAGGGTCCAGATTTTTTAACAGTCACTTTTCTGACCGTTGGTGTGAACCCGGAGGGTCCAGGTCAAATCCAGACAGTCCGGGTTTGCCCAGATTCCTTTCCAACGGCTAGTTTTTCAAGGTTGGCTATATATAGTCACTACCTTGGGCTGGCTTGGGGAATGAGTTGCTACCTCCATACTTCATTTGTGAGCATCTCTAGTGCTCTCCTCCCTTGCCTCTCGTGCATGAGTTGCCATTTGTGAGGTGTGAGGGAAGCTTTTGTGTATAAGTTGTACAAGGTGTGTGCATAAGTTGCATAGTTGAGCACTCGGCATCGATTGTGTTCGAGGGAGATTCGGAGAGTCTATTACTCTTGGAGGCCACCGACTCCTAGACGGTTTGGTGGTGGTGACTCCGTGATCTCCTCAAGAAGCTTGTGAGGAGGTCCGGGAGATTGTGAAGTGGTTGTGGAGCTCGCCATTTCCGAGAGTAGAGGAAAGAGCTAACCATAGTGATCGGGGAGACTCTGGAGAGTCCTCAAGAGGAAACGGCTTGAGAGAGAGAGCCCACCTTTGATCAAGCGTGATCGGTTCCTCAAACAGAGATGTAGGATATCGGTGGATATCCGAACTCCGGGTCATATATCATTTATCTCTTGTCTCCTTTACTTATCGCATTTCATACTTGCAATACATTACTTGTATATCTCTTATAGAAGTTGAATTGTTTGCTTGTCACCCTAGGATTGCAAACCTTGATATATTAACATAGATTGGTTATGCTCATATGAAAGACTAGCATAATAGGATTTGAGCTTGCGAAAATCTGATTACTATAATTCCGCATCAGGAAAAAGCCAAATCCGGAAGTGATTTTTAAAAGACTATTCACCACCCTCTAGGCGACATCTTAGTCGTTAAGGTCCTTTCAAGCTTAAATATGAGCCACTTGTGATCATGTGATCAAGTGGATTTGGTAAGTAATTGTGTATTGCATCATATGGACTAACCCACGTTTCAATGTGTGAAAAAAGTGGGTGTGAGTTAGGTACCATATGGTGAGATGGCATCAAGTGGTTGATCTCACAAGGCTTAAGTATGAATGACATCAAGAGTTGGTAGTTATCAAGTTGAGAGGTGCAAGTTCGAGATGAGCATCATGTGTGGACGTATACTTGAAGCTTGCGGTTAACAAGTGTGGATGGACAAGTGAAGATGATGTCAAGAGAAAACTTTCCACAAGAGATTATGGAGAAGCTATATGAAAATACTTCACTAAGAGAAGGTGATCAAGATGGTTCTAGCTTGGAGCATAGATGATCATGTTCATCAAGGGTCAAGTGGAATGCACAAGGTGAAAGTATGCCTAGACTTGGTTTTCCTAGTTTGAATAGTCTTAAGGTGTTTGGTAGGTGACTAGATTATAAAATAGATAGCTGTATTATCAAGAGAGGCTATCGGGCAAGTAGTTTGATCATGTCATTTGTCGAGTGCTCAAACCATTGTGAAGTTGTATGTCATCGTGTTCCCTTTGTGTTGGGGAGTTAGAACATGGGGTTCTAGCATGTCTAGAGGTTCCGATCTGTGAGTGCTCGAACGCTCTGAGTCGGCCTATAGAATGTGCCTGCTCGGTGGGTCCGAGTTTCACCCTCAGAAGAGGTGTTTTGGATTCGGCGGTCTGACCGGCCTCAGTAAGGCAGTCTGGCCAGTCCTTGTTCAGAAATTCAGGGAGATCTATTTCCTGAGGTTCTGAACTTGGGCAACAAAAGCTAAGTTTTTCTTGGAGGGACCAGACTATGGTCTGGAGGGTCCAAGCCAGAAAACTTGTGCTCCAAGTGTGGAGTTCTTGTATATTCTGAGATCAACCCCTATATTGTGCCTCTAGAAGGGGTGATCTGGCCTAAGCCTAGGTGCTCCAAGATGTCAGTTTTCGGGGATCCAGACTAGGCATAGTAGCTTTGTTGTTTTCTTAGAGGTTCCAGATAGTCTTTGTTTGGAGGCTCTAGGTGAAATACTACCTCAGTGAGGTTGAGTTTTGCCTCTAGAGAGGGTGGTTTAAGCCAGCCATCTGGGACGATTTAAACCGGCCACAACCCCTTCTAGAGAGTCTAGACTAGGCAACAAAAGGTGCTTCATTTCTGGGTGATTCCAGACAATCTATGTTTGGAGGTTCCAAGTTCGTTCTGTGTTTTGATGAGTTTGGCTCGGAGGGTCTGGGTGGAGTTGGTCTGGAGACTCCAGGCAACACAAACTCAGTGTGCTGAGTGTCTAGCGGTTGTTTTATGACTATTGGAGGGGGTCGGTCTGAGTAGCTCAGCAGGGCGGTTTAAATCGTCAGCCCTGCAGAAACTCTCCAGCGACAAGTTTTTGAAGGTTGGCTATAAGTAGCCCCCTTGGACGGGGTGGGAGAGTTGCTTCTTCCCTTGGGATCATTTATTGAGTCCATCTTGGTGTTCTCCTCCACTTAATAGCCTCTATGGCATGAGTTGCACTTGGTGAGGTGTTAGAGGAAGTTTTGCATTGTGATGCACTTGGCGATTGCATTGGTTGCATCAATTTGAGCTCTCCGCATTGATTGTGTTGGAGTGGAAGTCTAGGAGCTTGTTACTCTAGGAGGACACCGTATCCTAGATGGCTTGGCGATTGCGAGCATGGTGATCACTTCAACAAAGGTTGTGAAGAGGCCCGAGGAGTTGTGAGTGCTGTGGAGCTCACCATCTCCCCAGCGGAGGAATGAGCTAACCAAAGTGAGCGGCTCTTGCTAGAGGCAAGGGTCTTGAGTAAAGAGCTCGATTCGGAGCCAGCTTATTTTTTTGAGCAAGCTTCCTCAACAGATACGTAGGATATGGGTGGATATCCGAACTTCAAGAACAAACATCATTTGAGTCCCTATCTCCTTTAGTTTCTCGCAGTTTATATTTATGCAATTATCTTATGTAGAAATTATCATGCTTGCTTGTCACCCTGTGATTACATGACTTATCTTAGACTTAGGGTGTCAGTCCACTTAGTTAAACCTAGTTGCTTTAGATTTTAAACTTGTGCAGAATCGACTAGTTAATTTCTGCATTAAGATCGGCCTAGATCATAATTATTTTTAAAGCAACTTCACCCTGCCTCTAGGTGACATCCAAGGTCCTAAAAGTGGTATCAGAGCCTCGTGCTCTCATTGATTAGGCTTAACTGTCTAGGGATCAAGGATGTCAGCTAGTGGTTTAGTGCACGAAGATACTTTCTTATTAGGTAGCATAAATTACCATTTGTGGAAAATTCACATGCTTAGTCATTTTTTGGACCATGAGTCCAAACATAGAGCGAATTGTAGATGTTAGTTTTTCTCCTCCGATAAATTGCAAGAATATAACTATTAAGAAAGAGAAAATTTATATCTCAATGCTTAAGCTACTAATGCTAGATTCAATGTGTTGAGCAACATAGTGTTTGAGTTGATCATGCCTCTTGAGGATGCTTATGAGATTTGGACTATACTTCATGAAAGTTATGATGAGTCCAACATTGATGATGATGATTGTTCTCCCTTGTGGTTCTCAATTGGGGATGACTTTACTTCCAATTTTGATCATGAAGAGCCCTCAATTTCTTCCACTTTCAAGGATGAACAACTCACAAGGTCATCAACTTTATCAACAGATGACAAGGTAATGACTTTGTGGATGATAAGAGTGATCATGATGATGTTGATGTTGTGTTCACATTTGATGACTTGTTTCACATGCTCAAAAATTCTAAGCTTGTCGTTGATAAGTTGAATGAAAATTGTGAACATAGGAACAATGAGTTTCTTTCAATCAAAAGTTCACTTGAGGAGCTAATTTGCTCTCATACAACACTTGAGGCCTCAAGTTAGAATCTATCAAATTCTTATGAGAAGCTAAATGTATAACATGAACTAGAAGAAGCTTATGACAATTTTTCTCTCATCAATGCAAGCTTCATCTCTATCATGGAGTTAGAAATTTAAAAAAAAGTTGAGATATCTCCATATGTTGATAGTCCATGAATATCATCTATTGAAACCATGTTTATTATTTGTGATGATATGCTTCTTATGCCATGTCTCTCATCAATCCATGCCTCTGTTTCCACTAGTGCTTGTGAGACTAGCATTGTAGAGGAAATCGAGGACCTGATCGGGCATGACATGGAACAAGCTTGGAAATCAAGGAGAAGCTCATCTCACTCCGACTCACCCATGTGCCTCATGGCAAGAGGTAAGAAATAGGTGAGAGATGATGATAGTGATGATGGGTTTGAGATGCCTATTTATGAACTAGTTTTCTTGGTAGAAAATCAAGAAAAATGGCTTGTCAAGAAATAAAAGAACTTAGAAAGTTGAGCATAGAACATGATGAACTAAAACACATGATATCTTGATTAGTGCTTTTAGAGAGCTTAAAGTTGATCACTTATCTTTGCTTGACAAGTTCAATGCCATGCCTCAAGTGGATTTAGATATGCTATGCGCTAAGTGCAATTCTATACCTAAGGACCAATCCACTCTTTCTACTGATGATGATGCTTGTGCTACTAACTCTATTTCTCTTGAAGTATCCACATGAAGGAGAATGATGAGTTAAAGGCTCAATTAGAGGAGCTCACTAGCCTTTATGGTGAATTAAAACAAAATCATGAAAAGCTCTTGGGCTCACATGAGGATCTTGTAATTTCCCACGAAGTGCTAAACTTGTTGGCACTCAAAAGTGGCTTGACCAAGAAAAGAGCCATTTGAGTAGCTAAACCTATTGTGATTAACTTCCTAGGATCCAGTTTTGTTGGGGACCATCAAGCTCAAATTTGATCAATAGGTGCACGGGAGGACATTGGAGACTTGGCAAATTCTCGAAGATGATGTGTTCCATCACGTGCAAATATTCAATCCAAGTCAAGTGGATTATAGGAAAATATTCAATCCAATGATCCCAATACGGTGACATGTTCCTAAACTCTTTACATTGAAAGTCACAAATCTTAGCATATGTAGAGTGTATACACTATCATGTCTAGGTTACATTGCACATTATATAATTGTATGTGTAGAATTGAGCCTTGTCGGATCTTACTGGATTTTATTGGCCTTTGTGAGAAATTAATGGATTATCACATTATGGGGGAGTGTGATGCTCTTGTGCATCTCACAATCTTGAATAATGTGAACATATTAGAAATGTCATGTAGAATTGATATAATTACTTATCTAGTCCCTATGTGACATGTTGAGCTCATACAAGTCCCTAAATAGCAAAATATCCATTAATTGATCACAATATGGATTTTGTTGCCTATTGAAAGTTTGATGCTTTTTTTATTAATTCTTAAATTTCTATCTGGGATGGAGCATCACCAACTATAGCTTTTTTTGCTTGCATGTTGCTAGTTAGTGTTGTGAAAAATACCCCTCTGAGCTACGTACTCAAGTCTAAACTCGTGTCTATTTCTTTTGCCTCTTCTCTGCCTGTCTCTGTGGGAAACTGGCGCCATCCGGTTTGACCGGCGTGCGCCTGGTCTAAACACCGGTCCATCTATGCGGACCCAGTTTAAACCGATGCAGATCTGGTTAGACCGCTCCCTGGTATTTTTCCCTTATCCAGTTCAGAACGAGTCATTTTCCTCTCTCCTTTCTCTTCCTCTCGTGCTCTCAGGTCTATTCATGGAGGAAGTGACCGGGAGGGTGACCTTGGTGGTTTCTATCTTCTTCGGTGAGACCGGAGCTTTAGCTGCCGGTTCCTTCTCGCTGGCCATCTTCACCAGTGAGGTCTCTCTCCCCTACCTCCATTTGTTGGTTTCTAGGGTTTCTCCCTCCTCCTATCACCTAGGATTCTTGGTGAACTTGGTGATAGGTGCGATTTCCGGCCATCCCTTGGAGTTTCTTGGACTTACACATTCATCTCATTCCCTCCTAGTGGTGGTAATCTTCTTCGCAACTTGCAATTTTAAACATTCTTATTTTTCCCAATTTAGGCTAGGGTTTGAGGATTTTTCTTCCAAACTTTCAAATCAATGTGGGAAAATAGTTGTGCGAGTAGATCAGGCATGTTTATGTGCTTACCTTGAATATTGATTGCATGGGGAGTGAAGAGTTAGTGTAGATCGAAAGGCATCCTTGCTCACTTTTGAGGTTGGTTTGAACCGACCCTTGGCCTTCGGTCAGACCGTCGGTCAGACCGCATGATGAGGTCGGCTTAAACCACCCACAATAGAGAAGCATGCATCAGTATCTTGAGTTTATAGTTCTAGATTTCATTGATTCGTACCTTTTGAGCTTTTGTCATGTGAGTCTCCTTTGTTAGTGTTATGGTTCCAAAGACAAGGGATAGGAGATATATTCCAGAGCCAGAAGCTAAGGAAGAAGATGTTGAGCAATCTGAGGAAGAAGAAGAAGAGGTTGAGTATGAAAGAGGAGATGGTGATGAAGAAGAAGACGATGATATAGAAGAAGTGTTTGATCCATACAACCTTGTAAATCTCAGGAATATGTAGTGAGGAGATAGTATGATCAGTTTGCTCTACCAATGATGCCACAAATGCCAGTTTCACACCCAATTCGAGGAGTAGGTATTTCATTAGTGTTATGGGGCAGGAAAGCATTTTGTTGATCATGGATACTTCAATTGAACTGTTGTGGATACAAACTAGAGTATCCAGTATTCGTGATTTTCTCAGGGCAATTAGTCTAGAAAGGCTTCTCACCACACAACATAATTACAATGAGGAATTGATTCACCAATTCTATGCCAATTTGTACATTGATTGTGACTTCAAGATTCTCAAGTGGAACAATGGAGAGGTATATTGTTCTGCTACTCATAGAGACTTTGCTAGAGTGCTTAGTGTTCTTGATCATGTTGGTCTAGCACAGATCCATTCAGAAAATGACTTGTTTGATAATGAGAAGTTTGAGTTCTATCATCCAGATTTCCAAGGGCGTCTAGGACCACTTTCAAGACTTTACACTATTCCCAGTGTGCTCAACAGGATTATCAAGAAGTCCATTTATCCAATATGTGGCAATAAGGATGTGGTCAAGTCACCTGTGTGGAATATTATTGCTCATATCATGAGAGGTGAGCCCTTTGATATTATTGATTGCATCATCAGAGAGATGCACTCCTCCAAGGGTGAGAAGGGAAGCAACATATACTATGCACCGTCCATCAAGAGATTGATCAAAAGAGAAGTTCCAAATCTTGGTGTTTCCTTGGATGGGAAGCAAGAGTGCTATACACCTAGAGAGAGACTGGGAGTGCATCACCCTCACATGGTTCCACCTCAACTAGCAAATCTAGCTTTAGCACTGTTTTAGGCTCCTCCTTGGGGTCAGCCGTAGCAGTTTGGTCATCAGGCTTTTCAGGCACCTCCTTAGCAGTTTCAATACCAGGATCATCTTTCGTATGAGTATGGCATTCCACCTTCTCACTATGATTAGTTCATGGAAACTCTGGTCAGTCACATGGATACTTTCAGCAACACTTTGGGAGAGATGAGAGATGACATGAGACAGCTTCAGCAGCAGTTCAACTTTTTGGATGCTCGTGTGACAATTCTTGAGAAGCAGACCGAGGCTTCTCCATCCTCTCGTTGTCGTTATTTTCATGGTGACACCTCCTCTTCAGCTCCTTCCCCCAATTGTCCGTAGGTGGTTCTATGGGGCTTAGTGAATTTCTCTTCATTTTGGCACTTGATGTCAATGGGGGAGAAGTCTAGAGGGTTTGGCTTCTTCTGGGAGAAGCCTTAGAGGGTCAGGCCTATTTTTCTTTACCATCTTTTGGGGCGCTTAGTTATGGGTGCTAGTTATCTTCTTCTTTGCTATGTATATCTAGCTTTATATGTTTGGTGTTGAGGTTATGTTATTCTTGTAATATCTTGTTGTAAGCTTGATAAACTTCCCTAGCTTATGAGTTGGATTTGATATAATTTGGGAAACTTGAATGATTGTGCTATTTATGTGGATCTTTATGGTTTAGATGTTATGTCCAAATTACGTCTCTTTTGGTTCTTGGAAATTTAATGCACGCATGTTTACATTCATATTAATTGTTGTCGTTTGCTTGTTTCCTTGGATCCAATATATAGGGAAAACTCCATGAAATTTCAATATTGAGAGTATGTGCATGAATTTGAGTTCATATTAATATGCACATAATATGGGGAGGGGTGACGATGACATAGCACCCGGGTATTGTCAAGGAGGACAAAGCCGGCCCTCTGGACATAGGGTGGGCCGGGCCAACTGCTCGGAGTCCGACTTCTACACGGGGGCGCATCATCAACCTGGAGTACAAGACAAAAATATGTACCTACCCGATATCTCGGGTTCTAGTTGTAACCGGTTAGGAGATCTACTTGTAAACCGATCCAGGCTCATGTAACTCTGCCCCTGCCGCCTATATAAGGCAGGGCAGGGATCCCCCGATCGGTAGGCGCTACACATACGTGAACACGCGAGACACTACAGAGAGACTTAGATACACATACATACCCTAGCAACCTAGAGAGCTCCTCTCGAGGTCTTGCTGCATACGGTACACAAGCAATACAATCCACCAAACACAGGACGTAGAGTATTACCTCTTCCCGAGGGCCTGAACCTGTATAAACTCTGTGTCCCGTGTGCACCCATCTAGATCTGCTACGCGTACGCCGCCCCATGTTCATCATTCCCAGATCAAAACATCGACAGTTGGCGCGCTAGGTCGGGGCAGTGCGCATAGATCCATCTGAACAGATCCAGATGGGTTTCTCAAACAACAACGGCGACTTCCCTCCGAGCCGAATCATGAGTTTTGGCCCCCTGGACTTTGTCGCTGACCCAAGACAGGTTTTTCGATTTGGAAAACTAGACTTCATCGCCGACAAGCTCGGCAAACTTCACCTCTGTGACTCGGCTTCCAGCCGGTCAGCGGAGGCTTCACCGCCTTCCCCACTGGGACTCTCCTCCGAGTCGATGATTTTGGCAGCTAGCTACGAGGACGAGGTTACACGAAAGTTGGATCTACTGCTTGAACACGGGTTTTCACCCGTCGAGCAGGGATCCCGACTAGTTGACACGATCGAGTCCCTCTTACCCGTCCTCGACTATGACTCGGACGGCTTTGAGAGTTCAGGAAGCCACCATCCTTCTCGGGAGGTCTTCATGGCTGAAACGGATGCGCCGACTGAAGGATAAGGATGACAACCTCATCACCAACGCCTGGAACATTGAACAGCTGAGTCGCTTCAACGCTTAAGCTTTGTACTTTCATACTTTAAATATGAATAAATGAATAAATATTTCTTCGCTCCATCCGAGTAACTCTTGGGGTTTCCGACTGGCCTGCTATGTACACTCACGGCTACGCATAGTGGGCACTCGGGAGCTACACCACACTGGATGCGCCCAAGCGAACTCGGGCTCTTCTCTTTCAACAATTATTTTAGTACTGTGTAAAAAGCTCGGCGTTAACTCTTCGTCTTTGATCGTCGGTCTACGCCACAACCCTGCGCTACACGGGAAATAGGCCATGACTAATCTCTACGCAATGGGGGCTATGACGGGTCGGCAAGAGCACACACAAAGGGTTAACTTACACACGAACGAATTTTTACGAAAGAAGAGATTAGTAAACACAGAACAAGTTAACCAAAAAATGCATAAGCAAGTTACACTCGGCTTTCCCGAGTACTTTAAATGTATATGGAATGGTTCGCTCATTTTATTCCTACTTCTACAGGACAACGCTGTTAGCGAGGGTGTTCACCGCAGGCTGGACCTCCTCCATCAACACGTGGACCTCTTCATCAACAGTGTCGGCAGCAAGTCCTTCCCCGATCGCTCCCATGTCGAGCAATGGATAATGGGACTTCACCGCTGCGAGTGCCAATTGGGCTCCGGCCCGGGTAGATTCCTTCAGCAGAGTCTTCGCCTGATCAGGCACTCGCTGAAGGCGCTCCACGACCACCTCCACATGGTTCAGAGTCAGGTTGGCCTCCCAGAGGGCGTCGCAAGCCGTTCGAGCAGCCGCCTTCAAGGACCCGGCCATTAGATGAGCTTTTTCAAGGCGGGTCTGAAGCACTGCAAAGGCAATAAGGCTACGTCAGCAAGGTACTCAGCAGGCTCCGACTGATCGGACATGAGTCAGGGGCTTACCAGCGGCGGCATCCTGAGCTCTCTTCAGAGAGGACTTGGTGGCGGCCTTTTCCTCCTCAAGTTGCCAAACATGAGCCCTCTTCAGAGAAGACTTGGTGGCGGCCTTTTCCTCCTCAAGTTGCCAAACATGAGCCCTCATCGCCTCAAGTTCTTCCTTGAGCTTGGAGGCCTCGTTTTCAGCGGCTACAGAAGATGTTAGAAACAGTCAGTACAGCAAAAGCAGAAGTGACCAAAGAAGTTCGAGTTCATTACCTTGAGCCCGGGCAGCCTCGCTGCAGACATCCTGCTTCAAAGACGCAACCTCGGCCTCCCGCGTGATCACTTGCTCCTGTGTCACGCGGAGGGTGCCCTTCAGGTTATCCCACTCGGCCTTGCGCTGGCCGAGTCGGTCGAAGGCGGGAAGCTTGTCTTGGAGGAACTCGGTCTTATCCCTAGACCTCTTGATTAAAGTCTGCAAAAATGACAAAGGAAGTTAGCTACTCGAGAAAAATCATCAAGACCCTCCGCTCCATGTTCATTACTGCTAGATCAAAACATCGACAGGGGGTTATCCTATATGTTGTGGTTTTGCTAACATCCAAACTTTTGTAGTGTTTGATGCTAGTACAATCGGTTTTGGTAACATCAAACACTTTTGTGTTCTTGATGCCATCAAAATCTTCCTCAAGTATATAATTTATCCTTGAACTAGTTGTATACTTGGGAAAGTATAATATTATCAAACCCTCTCATAGAGATTGTCATCATTTACCAAAATGAGGGAGATTAAAAGTGCATCTATCTCTTAAGCATGATTTTGGTAATTAATGAAAATTCCTATGAACTAATGGTTTCCTTGAGTTAGATTCGAGATTATGTTCCATAGGTGATGTATGAAGAATATCAGATGGATTCATGTCATGAATGCCACAAATCAAGATATGCATCATGATTAATAAGTCCAAGAGACGAATATGGTGTGATCAAGAAGAGGTTAAGAAGTGAAATTATGTGGATCATGAATGGGCTCAAGGTGTAAGCCATGTGATCATGGTAAAGTTCAAGAGAAGATGAAGGTTGATCTTGGGAGAGTTCGAGGATGAACTCAATACGGTCAACATAGACCTTAAAGCATGGGCCAGTTGTGATCATGTGGTCAAGCAGATTTGGTAAGCATTGAATTTTGTAGACTAACTAATTTTCTATGATTGAAAAGAAAGTTTGTGGGGGATAGGTACCCTATGGTGAGATAAGATCAAGTGGATGATCTCATGAAGTTGAAGTATGGATGACATCAAGAATTGGTGGTCATCGAGTTGAGAAGTGCAAGTTCAAGATGAGCATCATGTATGGACATATACATGAAGTTTGTAGTTTATCAAGTGTGGATGGACAAGTGAATATGATGTCAAGAGAAAGCCCCCACAAGGGATTAAGGGGGAGGTATATGAAAGACTTCACTAAGCGATGATGATTGAGTGGAATGCGCAAGGTGAAGGTATGCCTAGACTAGATTTTCCTAGTTTGACCGGTTTCAAGGTGTTTGGTGGGAGACAGGATTATAGGATATATAGTCATACTATCAAGAGGGGGCTATCAGGCGAGTAGCGTGATCATGTCACATGTCGAATGCTCAAACCATTTCATAAGTTGTATGTCATCGTGTTCCTGTAGTGTCACGGTGAACTTAGTTGAACCTAGTTGCTTTAGATTTCAAACTTTTGCAAAATCAACTAGTTAATTTCTCCATTAGCATTGCCTCGATCATAATTATTTTTAAAATGGCTATTCACCCCCGTCTAGGTGACATGCAAGATCGCACACTTATTTTTCTCAGGTCCTACTTCACGGCATCTCTGATCACATAGGTTGGGTTACCTCTATGGTGTAACTCACGTGGGTCTCATACCCATCTCATTCGATACATTATATATCACATTACATGATAAGCCCTTCGTAAAGGGATCTGTCAGGTTCTTAGATATTTGGATATAATCCAAAGCTATCACTCTAGAGTTTCTCAATTTCCTGACATACTTCAGATGCCTTTTCACGTCTCGAGGAATTCATGTTATCTTTGCATTGTTCACTTTTCTGATGACCGTTTGGTTATCGCAATTCATGAGCATAGTCGGTATCAGTTTTTCAACTACCGCCAAGTCCATGAAAAACTCAAGAAGCTATTTTGCCTTAGCAATGGCCGTGTACAATGCTATGAGCTCTGCTTCTATGGTTGACCTTATCAATATGGTCTATTTGCAAGACCTCCATGAAATAGCTCCTCCACCAAGAGTGAATATATATCCACCGTAGCCTTGATTTTGTTTGCATCCAAAATCTATTTGGAATCACTATATCCCTCCAATACCCTTAGGTATCCCGTGTAGTGAATTCCATATCTCATTGTACCCTTTAGATAGCGCATCACTCTTTCAAGAGCACGCCAATGATCATCTCCTAGATTTGAAACAAATCGGCTCAATGTTCTGACAACAAAAGAGATGTCAGGCCTTGTAGCTCTAGCTAAGTACATGAGCAACCCAATAATATGTGAGTACCGCAACTGATCTCTAGCGATTTTATTATTCTTTCAAAACATCACACAAGGATCATAAGGTGTTGGAGAAGGCTTGCAGTCCATGTAGCCAAAGCGGCTCGGAACCTTCTCCACATAATGTGATTGCAAGAGAGTAATCCCATCCTCACCCTTTATAATTGTAAGCATAACATCAGCTCCTCCTAGGTCCTTCATGTCAAAAATTTGAGACAGAAATTATTTGACCTCCTTTATCATGTCAAGATTAGTTCCAAAGTGTCATCAACATACAAACTCATGATCACTCCCTCACCCCCACCATGGCAGTAGTACAAACACTTGTCAGCTTCATTTACTACCAAGCCTGCATATATCAAAGTTCTATCAAACTGCTCATCTTTGGAACTCCATTAAGGAAAGTCATCTTAATGTCCATTTGATGAAGGAGAAGACCGTGTGAGGCAGCCTGAAAATTCATCTTGTCCCCTTAAGTGGGTTGTAAATTAATAACAAAACAATTGAGGACTAATATGTGTATCAAGTGCGATTAGGTGTTTTACTCCCAAAAGATTTGGTAAAACCAGAGCTGGCATCTCGTTAAGTTTTGAGGAAAGACGACTTGAAGAAACAAAGACTAAGGATAATTTTTTAGCCCTTTTAGTGGTTCAAGGAATCACATTGTGTTTAGGGCAAGCCGTACTAAGGTGGCCCAAAATCTAGAAACAGGTGAGAGTGCCTTGCTAATGCTTAGTTAGGAATCAATTTTCAAATTCAAAGAGGCCTTTGAAAACTCTCCCTTCTCACACTTTCTACAAAATTTGAAACTCTGAGTTTGGTGTCGGAACATCCAAGTTTCACTTGTGTGTGAAGAGTCAGGGGACTTGGAGCCTCTGAGTTACCTCCTGTGTCTATTTTTCTAGATGTCGAAACATCCAAAATTTCTCCGAACCTCCGATTTATGTTCTTGGAAAAGTCCTTTTGCCTTGAAATTCGATGCTCCCAGAAATTTCCCGAAGCCTATGAGAACCTATTCTAGACTTCTCTTTTGAAATCTCGAAATGGCCGAGTCAGATGTCGAAACCTCCATGAATCTGTTCTGACCATGGCCTTAGTAAGGCCATTCAAAATCCCGGAGGTTCTGGGTTCAAGTCAAAAGCTCTGACATCATTCATGTCCGTTGTACTCTAAAAGTCAGAACCTCTGAATTTGTGTTAGAATTTTTTAGATCTGTTTCTAGATAGTCAAGGAGCGGTTGCTTTCAAATATCAGAACCTTCGAGTTTCATGTCGGAAGTTCCAGGTTCTTCCACTTTTGCAATAACGGCTAGTTTTTAGGGGTTGGCTATATATAACCACAAGCTTCTTTGCACATCTAACTTTTTGCCAATTCATTCATTTGCTCTCCTGAGTGCTACTTTATATTTTCCTCAAGCCCAAGTTATCATCCTTTGTGAGGAAATCTTTGAGAGACGAAGATTGATCCATATTTGAGCATCAAGCAAGAGTTCATTTCCAAGCCAAACTGATTGAAGCATGTTACTCTTGGAGATTAGCGTCTCCTAGAAGGCTAGGAGTCACTTGGGAGCCCTCCAAAAGATTGTGAAGGGCCCCAAGAAGTTTGTGAGGGGTTGGAGCTCACCTACCACAAGGTAAAGATCTACCAAAAGAGAAAGGAAGCTTCGCATCGGCAAGCTTCTTGAAGGAACATCATGAAGTGTCAACTTAGATTGCAGGATCAATCTTCCTCAACGGAGAAGTAGAGGCTCACCAAAGGCTCGAACTTCATCAATAAATCTTATGACTCTCATGTAGTTGTTTTCTTATTTGTTTTGATCACTAGCATGCTAGGTTTTGCTTAGTACTGCTTAGTGTTATATAGAGATACTTGTGTATAAATTAGTTTTGGGTTTAGATGTTGTTAATCTCCTATTCACCCTCCTTTAATTGGTAGCCTAGATCCTTTCAATTGGTATCAAAGCATCGTGCTCTTATCTTTTGAGGTTTAACCACCTACAAAGCGAGGTGTCTTCTAGCAGGGGTTTCATGTGGGTAGAGGTCCACACTTTGGTGGTTCGAACTATGCTAGTTGGAAACACAAAATAAAGATGCATTTGATGGCCATTAGCCCAAGCATATGACGCATTATTGTTGATGGTTACGCAGTGCTCAACGAAGGTGACCTCACCGATGGTGACCACCGGAACATCCACCTCAATGTCCAAGGGACGAACATCATCTTCATTGTATTGAGCCTAGAAGAATTCAACCAAGTGAGCACTCTTGAAGATGCCAAGGTAATATGTAAAACGCTTGTGGAGATCCACAAGGGAACTTTTTCCATAAAGGACTGCAAGCTCGATCTCCTAACAAGCAAGCTCAACTGTTTCACCATCATGGAGAATGAAGACGTGAATGAAATATTCACTCACCTCAATCACATTGTGAATGAGCTCGAGTCCCTCGGGTGTCTGGAGACCAATGTTCACTTCGTTGTCGAGAAGATAATATGAGCTCTCTCACCCAAGTATGAGTACTTAGTGATGCTCATCCGTGAGAGGGACAACTTCAAGAAGTTGGCCCCCATCGAGGTGCCTGGAAGAATCATTGTTCATGAGTTGGCAATCCAAGATAAGGAAGAACTCGTGGCCTCCAACTCAAAGCTCAAGAAGAACATTCCCTTAAAGGCCAACCACGTTGTCGAGGATGACTCAAACGACGGTGATGAGGAGAACGGACTTGATGAACAAGACATCGCCCTATTTATGAGAAGATTCTCTAAGATGTTCAAAAAGGGTGGTGTCGACAAGCTCTACGGCAAAGAAAGAAGCTACAAGTACTAGAAGGGCACAAAGA
This sequence comes from Stipa capillata, assembly GCA_019208055.1. NCBI lineage: Eukaryota > Viridiplantae > Streptophyta > Magnoliopsida > Poales > Poaceae > Stipa > Stipa capillata. The sequence goes on from JAGXJF010002234.1 coordinate 34,569, forward strand.
AGAAACTCACCAGAAAGGCGTGTTTCGAGTGTGGAAAGATGAGACACTTCATGTGACATTCCGGTTTTGTAATTAGGATTAACTAAATGAAATTTAGCAAGAATTAAAAAAATTTGTCTTAATCGCACCATGGAATACATTCATTTAAAGTTGCAAAAAAAGAAAACCTTCAAGGGGCTAAGTTAATAAATAATTAAATAATGTAAAAATTTGTACTATGGGTTCTAATAATTTGTGTTGGGCTATAAATCACCTAAAGATCATCTACTAATATTATCAGAATTATTGAGCTAAGTTCTATGTAAGGCTTAATTCAAGTCACAGTTGGTGACTAATAAATTCCTAAACTTAAAATTAATAAAGTACTTACTAAGATAACTAAAAAAGGTAATTAGCAGATAGTACAATTTTTCTTTAATCTTATCTTTCAATCTCATGCTGCCACCTCACCTTTGTTTATGCCACTCACCAGCTTCGCCTAGTCATCTTGTTGGTCTTATCCGCCGCTCCCTCGCACGATATTGTAGGACCCCTCATCCACCTCATTCCCTAACGTGGCATCGTATCTTAAGCTTGGATGCATGCGTGCAGCTCCACCTCACTATTCATGATCAAACCACCTAAGCAAGGCAGGCATCAGCTCAGCTTCTTTATCCTCCCAGCACACATACGTACACCTTAAGAAACTAGTGCCTCTGACCTTGTAGCCCTCCTCCTATGCTGCATACTTGTGCATCCACCACACTAGCTCTCATGTGCTAAGGCCCCAAGAAGAAAAGGAGAGCAAGAAGATTCCCTTCAATATGTATATACTACCAAACCCTCCCTATTCTCTTCAACACCCCTCTGTCAGTTCTTCTTAGCCGAGAGTGACAGAGAGAGAGAGAGAGAGAGAGAGAGAGAGAGAGCTCATCTAGTGGTACGTGGTAATCGTCGCACACGGATAGGACCGTCGACCCCGTCAGCCGTACAAGACAAGCTGCAGTAGGAGGCTTGTTCTTCCTTCCTCCCTTATCGTCTTATATCCTGCAGCACAATTCTTCCATGGTAAAGATCCATACATCTTTTGCAAAGTAGCTCTACCTTTATGCATCATTGTCTACACGCATGCAGGAGTGCATGTATATGTGCTACTTGTTATGCTCACACACATGCATATGTGAGCCTAGCTAGCTCTTGTTTAGTTCTAATCCCCTGTCCAGGCAGCCCCTCATATATTTTAGTGAAGAACTTGTAGCTCACCCATACCCGATCAGCAAGTTTAGAACCTTGTTCAGTGAGCGTATCTCTCATCATTAGATTTTACTGATCAGAATTAAATCATTTTTCTAGCTGCACCTGTTTCATCCACTAAAAATTCATCCAAGTTTTACCACAGCCTCTTTGAAGTATTAGGAATCCCTCAGAAAAATTTCATATTTTTCGGGGCAATTTAACACTAAGAACAATTTTCAAAATCTTTAAAATACATACGAAACAGTACTGTAAATCACTCATTTGAAGCACTATCATGTTTGATAAAATCATTCGACTTTATATTTAGGCCTTGTATGCAAATTCTAGCCTATTATATTTTCCCATATTTTGGGATACATTTATAATACACTTGTAGTTCAAACTCAATTATGGGCCAAAACCAAAATATATCTCTTATAAATGAAATCATATAATAATGTGGCATGAGAGATATTTTTATAATTTTATAAATGCCCTCGATAAGTCATGTAAAAATTTACAAAATATTTATAGATTTTTTGAATCATTTTAAAATTTATTTCTAAAAAGAAAAGGAAAAACAGAAAAGAAAATAGAAAAAGAAAGAGTGGAAAGCCTACCTCGGACAAGGCCGAAACTAGGCCATACTAGGTGCGGCCTAGCTATCGCCTGCGCCAGCAAACCCCCGCGTGATGTGCCACTGACAGGTCGGCCCCCCGTTAGGGCCGTCTTCTCCACGCAGTTGTTCACGTGTTGAGCAACTCGAAGGCATTTGGCACCTCCTACTCACAGTCGTGGTTGCCTGATGAGTCCATCTTATACTCATTATTTTCATTAAGTTTGATTCTTATTCAATGAATTTTCACTAGATAAATTCCTAATTATTGCTACTAATGACTGATTAACTGTTAAATTGTGGAAATCTCTCTATCTAGACTTAATGTGTGTAGGATCGCTGGAAAAGGGACATATATGGATATATTTGGAAACTACTCATCAAGAGGAGCGCTCACGAAGAAATGAGAACCTGAACGGAGTTACCGGAAGGTTACCCAACTAGTGGTATGACCAGCACCGCCCATACCGCATGGTTGTACGGCGCCGCCACGTCACATCAAGCAATCTTTGTTAAGAGATCCTGAGGAGAATCACGATGGTTATTTCAGAAAAACCTAAAAATAACCTATGGTCTATATAAAGAGAGAAGAAGACGACGACCAGGGAGAACAACCGCCTCACGCAGCAACCATCACTTCTCAAACCCTAGCCACCAAGCCCATTGAGATCTTCTATTATCTCCATTACTTTCGCCAAGAAGTAAGGTTGTAAGATGGCTTTAAGTATTTCACTCAAGTACTTTTTCTTTTATCTCATTGTTACAGTGTTTTTGATTGGTTTGATCTTGGTAAATTCTATGGATCATGAGTAGTCCATTATAGACATTGGGAGGAGGATCAGCCTGTAGATTGAAGATTATTTGTATTGGGTCATGTTTATTTCTGTATCTCAATATCTCGATATTTGTCTCGTATGATCATCTTGATATAGGTGTCCCAAGGTGAACATTAGGGAGGACTCGTGATGAACTTCGAAGCGAAAGTTAGCGACGCAAAGAGGTGGTAGCCATGAGGAGATTCTACGGAGACCTGGCACAGTCACAATGTTTTAAGCGTTGGTTCGGTTGATGCCTTAATAATTCCAGAGAAAAGGCGGATGTCGGCACCGGGGTTGGATAATAGATCATATGAAAAAGGTTGATGTTGGTATAGGTGAATTACGGATGTGTTACCACTTGATTATTTATCTCATATCTATCAGTGCAATAATACTAATGCTTATGATCCATGTACAAGTATTCTACTCTGCAATTAAAACTGACGTCTAGACCTATTCCACATCATAGCAGCAACCATTGTTTACTTTACGTTATTTTAATTTATATTTTAATATTACTCGCATAGTTTCTATCTCCACAAATGATTTCAAGAACACTCTCAATGCCGTCACCATTTTCATAACACCTCATTTCCTTAGGATACATAAACTTTGAAATACTTTCAAGGGAAAACTTATTGCAATCAATCTAGCCCCCTTGCTAGGCCGGCATCAACGGAGTTTTCTAGTGCCATTGTTGGGGAAACAAGCATTGCTCATGGTAATCATAGTTTTCTTTTCGTTTTCCTAGCCTAGCTAGTGAAGAGTATTTGAAGGCACTGATCACTCATCCTAATGATGCTGCTGAAATTTTTGAAATTAACCTACTTTATTAAATTTAGTTCAGCAAAATCAATTTGGAGGAACTACTAATGAAGATGCAGGAATGCACCTTCACACTTTTATTGAAATATGTGATATGATGAAAGTTAGGGACGTAGCACCGAATGTTATTAAGCTTAAGTTATTTCCTTTCTCTTTTCGAGGAAAGGCAAAAGAATGGTTGTTATACCTACCCACTGGAAGCATAGACTCATGAGCTAAATGTTGTGAAATGCTTATGTATAAATATTTCCCACCAGCTAGAACAATGCAACTAAGATCACATATTCTAGGATTTTACCAAGAGGACAGGGAACAATTGCATTGGCATGTGAACACATGAATAAAGTTATTAGAAACTGTCCTAATCATGGAATACCTGAGTGGCTTATTCTTCATACATTTTATGATGGTCTTAACCAAATTTCGAGAAATATACTAGATACAGCTATAGAAGGAATATTCATGACAAGACTTGTAGGAGATGCCCGCAAATTGCTAGAGGACCTAACAGAAAATCACGTGCAATGGCACACCAAGTGTTCAACTCCATCAACCAAGAGGGTAAATGCAACTGAAGGTAGTGAAGGTAATGAAGTTATTAATGATTTGTCCAATAAAATTGGTAAATTTATGGCCATGATGACATCGGCCAACGAGGATAACATTCGTATCAATGCTATACCTAAAAGTGAGTCTAATGATATCAATTTTATTTCTAGAAGTAATTTCAATAATAATGGTGCAAGAAATCCTAATTATTGTAACAATAATAACTATCTTTACCAACATGAACAATAATAACAATGGTTTTAATCCTAGTTTAGAGGATATGCTCAAACAATTTATGGCATCTCTGAGGGAACAAAAAAATATTCACTGAGAAAACTTAAGGCTCATGATGGTTGTATGGAGTATATGACATGAAAATTAGGCACTCTTGCTATGGATGCTAACAATTTGCAGGAGAGGACCAAAAGCGTTGAAGCTCAAATCGCCAAGAAAGATGAAGGTGAGACTCATTCTTGCATTTGCTAGCAAGCGGGAGCTAAATCATGTCTAACTCTCAAGGCTATCACTACGGATGAAGATATGGGTAACAAAAACAAGGTAAAAGATGATGTAATTTTGTTAATAGTACTATTGAAAATTTTATTAAAACTATGAGTTTGAAGAGGACTAGAGCTCAAGAGAATGATCATGATTATCTAGGATTTGTAAGAAAGGGTGCTTTGAAGGTTAGAGAGTTAGAAGAAGAGTCTATTAGAATGAAAGAGAAAATACCCTTCAAACAAAGTGACATTTAGGAATCCATAATTAAAATAAACATTGGCCGCTCTACTATTTGTGTTTTATGTGATCTTGGAGCCAGTATTTCTACTGTTACAAAATTTCTCTATGAAAAGGTTGGTCTTGGACCATTTAAAGATTATGAAATGAGATTAAACTTAGTTGATTCAACCTACAAGAAAGCCGCTGGAATTAAAGATGTAATTGTTATGGTCAAGGATTGTCCCATCTAGTTGATTTGATTATTGTGAACATGCTTGAAGATACTAATGCTCCTATAATTTTAGGGAGAACATTTTTCAGAACTTGCAAGGCAATGATAGACATGAAAGAGGGGAATATCAAGTTAATCCTACCCACCTCGCTAATTCATCATATATTTTCCAAGAAAAAAGAAGTTAAAGATATGTGCTATAGAACCCATTACATTGAAACTTAGAGACTACGAACAAGCAAAGAGTTCGTGCCCTCACACCACCAATGGGAGTTGAGAGGTAATTTGGTTAAGCTAATGACCTTAAACAATAGCACTTCATGGGAGGCAACCCACGCAATAAAAGGTTTGTTAGGTTTGCTTTAGTTTAATTAAATGTTTTTTCATTAAAGGAAGAAGAAAGAGAATTAATTTAGGATACCCGTTGAGCATAATTATCATATAATTTTTCTTCTTATTTTTCCTATTTGTGCACCTTAAATTTATTGTAGAAAAATGGTCTAGAGGACCTGGGGAAGAGGCACGCCAAAATTCACTAAGGAGAAAAAGGTCCCGAATGGTTTTTCGAGTCGTAGTACGACCACCCTGGTTGTACCGCTCGGTCAAACTGAAATTAGAGGAAATTACAGCGAGAAAAAGAAAATCAGCCATCGGGCTGAGTAGTGGTATGACCACCACCGCCCGTACTGCACTGTCATACTGAAGATGGATTTAGACGAGGACCCCTAGAAGAATGTACAAAAGTTTTGCCGACCTTCAGTACGGGCATGCCCACTCGTACCGAGCGGTCATACCGAGTCGGGTAAAGCCTTTAAACATATGGGGAAGACAACCCCACTTCATATCTTTCCATCTCTCTCTCTCACACACACACACTCTCTCTCTCTCTCTCTCTCCTCAAAACCTCATAAACCCTAGGTGAGATCTTCACCTATACTCAATTTTGCTTTGATTCTTCGTGCATAACTCATCTACGGTATGAATCTCCTCCGTCTATCCAATTTCTTTTGTCGATTATGGTCTACATTGTGCTAAATCTTTGGAACCCTACATTTTAATTGTTTAGACCGTCAATTTGCATTATTCTATTGAGGGATTCACATTATTCAATTTGAGGATCGTTTATATATCATTATTTGTGTTTAGAAATTTTTAATTTTGATTAGATCATGGATCATATACTCCGTTCACACACCACGTGCCGAAGGAGAGGCCCGCAATAGGCCTATTGATCCAAAACTCTCGAAGCGTGCCACCCATATCCGAAAGAAGATTTATCAAATGGCATTGACATGAACAAGGAGGAGAGGGAGTGCTCAAACAATTTCGCAAATGTCTAGTTAAGTTGACTAAGTGGGCATCACCAACAACAATCGTAGCTCTCGATATTGGTATTGATTTCCAAACTTAATGCCATAATGTCTGTATGCTCAATTTTACTTTACATTTCACGTACACTTATAATCGACTCACTTATGAACTTATGCTCACATTATCACACACCATGCATCGCAACCATGGACTTAAAGATGACAACATTAAGTTTAGGCTTATGAATGTCGAATATGATATAAGTCTCGATGAGCAGTGTAATATTTTCAATTTTGTTAATAATGATGACCATGCCCGCTATGCCTCTGCTGACTTATCTACAGAGTTAGCATCATGCTTTTATAATATTAGTGTCAACCCGCCGAGGAGAAAAGTAAGTAGTATTCAATTTCATGTCATCCGCTATTTTTTCTACTTTGTGGCTAACACTTTACAGGCAAGAGAGGAATTTGGAAAAGCTAGTCAAGAAGATTTATTGGTCATCGATCAAACCTTGTATCCGGGCAATGCATCAAATGCGTGAAACTTAGGAGAATTACTTCTACTTCACCTCGCCAAACAGTCTTGCTAGCACCAAGGAGCAATTACTTGCGGAGTGATCACCATCCTAGCATCAAGGACTAGGGCCCATTTTGAAGAACTATGCCCCCTAGACGGTAATTGTCACCTTGGTATCTCTTTACTTAGAAGAATAGGTATGGTGAAGACTATAAATCGAGTTCATTATTCCTATGTCACATATGCTGACATTAACATGCTCTCAGGGACAATCGACAACATGTTCAACTTGTCCATTAACAGGAGGGACACCACCGATACCGTTGTGCAAAACTTCAACAAATGGAGCCAAGTTTGCCCTCCCGGCTATTACTTCCCGCCACCACCACCGCAGCAATGAAGCACTCAAGCTTTAGACTTGCAAAAGTCTAAGCTTAGGGGTGGCCCACGCTTTTAATTTATTTCCTCTCATATGTCCGCTGCATTATAATTAATTTGAGGTAATACTCAATGCTCAAGTGAGTGCCTAAACACTTGTGTTGGATTTATTCCAGCATCGTCGGTTTGCCTTTTCTTTTGTGTGATTTAGTCAAACCGCCTTACTTCCGTGCAATTTTTTGAAGACTACTAAAAATATATAGTTTTTTCATTTGTTTTAACTCACAAAAAGCCAAAATATTTTCCTTTTTTTATTCATTTGTCTTGTATTTTTGTCCTTTTTGGGTTTAGTCTTCCATTTGCACAATTATCTTTTTATGAAGCAAGTTAGAAGGCTCTAGAGACAAGATTAATTACGTGAGGGGAGTGTGAAGACACAGCATATTCATGAGGTACACTCTTAACCCCATCTTTGTAGTTTCTGAGTCTTAATTAAATTTATGGTCTTATATATTGTGTAAATGCCTCTCTAGCATTTGAACACTTCATTTGGATTGTTACTTGTATTTCATATTTAGTGGGTCAAGTAGCTTGGTAGTGATTAAGACTTTTAGTTACCCCTATTATGCTGTCATGCTAAAAACAAAAATAATAATAACGAGCAAGTTCTATTGAATCCATGTATCCATTGCCTTTTTTAATCGTCGGTTTAATACTTTTTATGAATAAATTGACCCCATGGTGTAGAAGTTGAGAACTTGAAGGTTACTTTTGATATCTTTTAACTAGTTCATAAGTGCCTTGAGTAATTCCTAGAACAATGCTTATGCTTAAAGTTTAAAGTGATCCACAAAAAGGATCAAAGTCGAATGAATCAAAGCAAAAGGGGAGCCAACACTCGAATGGCCAATGAACAGATGAACTACGATTACCACTCTCAAAATGAGAGGAACTCGCATTTTGGCTATGAGTGTAATGACGAGTGTAGTGGTCATGCTATCTCGGGCATAATAATGGTTTAAACCCACCAAGTTAAAAAAACCCCAAATTCTCTAATGAATATGAGCATATTCACCAATCTGAGGGACTTCCTGGAATGTGTCGATGTTTGGTTTCGGGAATTAATATGAAAAACTCTTATCACTCTTTTACTCTGTTTCTCCGTTTACACATAACTCTAGGAATGAGAATTGTGTTACTTATTTGCTAATTAATTTATTGAAGGTGTACTTGATAGTTTCTAATTGATACACCCGGCAGATTCATTTGCTCATAATTGATATTAAGCTCATAATTGTCAAAATATGATTGGATACCTTTGTACTTAATTCTTTAATTGCTCCAACAAATCACTGACAATAAGTAGATAATTTCTAGTTCTCCTATTTTACCTTGATACTTAGCTCTCTAATTTTAAGGTAGTTTTCCAGCTAAGAGATGGTAGGTCTATTGCTAGATGAGGATTGCACGTTATATAAGAGTGTATGTTTAACTAAGATTTCAGGAATTGCATCATGCGGAGGAATTAAGACCGTCCAAATGGTATGTATTGTTCTAACCTCTTGTGGAATAATGATCAAATTTTATGTTCCTTACGGATTTGTCTTGCTCAAGGACGAGCAAAGGTTTAAGCTTGGGGGTTGAATGAGTCCATGTTGTACTCGTCATTTTCCTTAAGTTTGATCCTTCTTCAATGAATTTTGGCTAGATAAATTCTTGATTATTCCTACTAATGACTTATTAACTTGCTAGATTATACAAATCCCTCTATTTGGACTTAATGTGTATAGGATCGATGGATAAGGGACATATGGATATATTTGGAAAGTACTCGTTAAGAGGAATGCTCACGAAGAAACAAGACCTGAACGGAGTTACCAGAAGGTTAGCCGACCAGTGGTATGACTAGCAATGCCCGTACCACACGGTCATACCATGGTCGTACGACATTGCCACATCAAGTCAAGCAATCATCGTTAAGGGATCCCGAGGAGAATCATGATGGTTATTCTAGGAAACCCTAAACAACACCTCTGATCTATATAAAGAGAGGAGACAACGGCCGGGGAGAACGATCACCTCACATCCTATCCACCATGCCCATCTAGATCTTGTACTCTCTCCATTACTTTTGCCAAGAAGAAAGGTTGTAAGAAGGTTAAGTATTTCAATCAAGTACTTTTCCTTTTATCTCCTTGTTGCAGTATACTCCATTGGTTTAATCTTGGTAAATTCTATGGATCGTGAGTAGCCCACTATAGGCTTTGGAAGGAGGATTAGCCTCACAGATTGAAGACTATTTGTATTGAATCATGTTGATTTTAGTATCTTGATATCCAGGTATTTGTCTCATATTATCATCGTGATATAGGCGCCCAAGGTGAACATTAGGGAGGACTCATGGTGAACTTCGAAGCAAAAGTGAAAAGGGCATGAAGAGGAGGTAGCCATGAGGAGACTCTAGGGAGACCCGGCACAGTCACAATACTTTAAGCGTTGGTCCTGCTCACACCCTAATAATTCCGGTGAACTAGCGGATGTCGGCACCGGGGTTGCACAATAGATCATATGAAAATGTGGATGTCAGCATATCTATAAGTGCAATAATATTAATGCTTATAATCCATGTACAAGTATTCTAATATGAAGGTAAAACTCACTCCTAGGCCTATTCCACATCATAACCACAACCATTGTTTACTTTACGTTATTTTAATTTCTGTTTTCGATATCACTCGCCTAGTTTCTTTCTCCACAAACGATTTTAGGAACTCTGCCATCTTTGATTTCACACTCGAAGCAATCACTGGCACTCTCTGGAATTATTAAGAACGATTTTAACGTCGTGACCATTTCCACAACACTTCGTTTCCTTAGGATTGATAAATCTCGAAATACTTCTAAGTGAAAACTTACTGCAACCGATCTAGTCCTCTTGCTAGGCTGGCATCATCACCATATTTCCTTTTGACCCCGCAGATAGAATTACCATCTCTGACTCTTCCTTAGCACAAGTTTCACTCCCTCTCTCTCTCTCTCTCATTTTCTCGGAACATGACCAACATCCTGTGCTCCAACAATCACCACCGTTCACGTTCCGACCAGCGCAACACTCCCCTCGACTCGCTGCTTGGCCAACAAGCTTCGCCCACCTCCCCACGTCTATTTCCACCGATTAGCTGGTCCCAAGGAGCCCTACATCACAGGATTTGCCGGCATCTTCCTCCTCTTCAGCAGGTCTTCACCGTTGTCATCAAACTTCCCTTCCGGTAAGCTTTAGGTACACCCTACCATTTTGTTCACTCCCTAGCTCACCTCTATCCCTATTCCTTTCCTCAATTGGTCCCGAACGCCCGACGCCCCTCCACCATGAAGCTCTGCTCCGCTATCCACTGGCGCCGTTGAAGCCGATGCTCCTAAGCCTCTTTGCTTGAGCTAATGCCTCCTAGAGCTTCTGGTGAGCTCCTACATCTTTTGCACACTTTTTTGAGCACATGCATGTCCTCAGCAGGCCTTCCCAACGATCACTGACATGCCGGTCCACCTCGGGTCACCGCCGGCGATGCTCTGGCAACCCTAAGGCCCCACACCACCGTGATTGCACACAGTGCAGTCCAAGGAACGGAACACATGCGTGCATTTTTCCTAGAACACACCATAGTGTGAATGAAAGAGCATCTAGACCCCTAAGTGGTTTTGATGGTTAATGGCAACTCAATCTGGGATCTAACGTTTACAATGAGTGTAAGCAGGTTGAATAGGTTCCAGAAAGAAGGGTCATCAAGGGAAAATGATGACCATCCAAAAGGTTCAAAGGTGGTTTCCAGGACAAAGGAATGGCTGTGCTAGGCAGCTGTGTCACAGCTGTGAGGAAGCCGGTGCTGTGCAAGGAGTTGCAAGCAAGGTGATGGTGGCTTGATGCGTCAAGGGCCGTGAATACAGAAGGTGGCAGGTAAAGCCTAGATTTGCTAGTTTCTTTGAGTCCATAGGAAACACCTGTACTATCAAGAGGGATAAAGTAGTAATAATCTGTGGAGGATCTTTTTGCTCAATGCTCAAGGTGTTGGACAGTGGCACTGATGCTTTGAGGTCAGTGGCCATGTGTCAACAGTTTTGCACAAGTGTGAAACTGGTTTTTGTTAGCACTCTGCAGTGTTAGCAGTAGAAAACCCTAGGGTTAGAGTCACCGGTGTGACACAGCTGTGTCACAGGTGATCTAGCGCTCTATGACTTAGGTACATCTCTGTACCAGGGGAGAGCTTGTAAATGCTAAGGGACCTGCACTGCGATGGTTTGTCTGCTGAGTCAGAAGACTTTCGGAGGTTCTCTCCTTATTAGAGATCAGAGTAGTTGTATGCTGAGGGCGTGTCATGTGCCAGGACCGGGCTGAGTAGTGCTGCTACGTCAGTTAAGGGTTCACCTGTGTCAGCCTCCGGTGACACAGGTGTCGGTCTGCCCGAGCCGGTTATAGGTTGGGCGTAGTGTGTAGCTGTGTCACCGGTGCCTGTCACCGATGATTCACTTAATCCTACGTGACAACAGTGTAACGGTCGGGTTCCTGCGAACCCTATATATAGGGGACCAGGGGAGGTCTTCGACCTGAACCAACCAAGACCAAAAAAGCACATCCTACCGTTGCAAGCCTCTTTCACTCGGAACAAAAGCAAACCTTCCTAAGAGAGTTAGAATCCTTGAGCAAAAGAGCATTTGGTTCCTCCAAGATTCGTTGCTGCTGAATCTATTACTCTTGGAGTGTCTACTCCTAGACGGGCGTAGGAGTTGCTGGTATCACCCAAGCTTGTGTGGGCTGAACCAGTAGTTTGTGAAGGTGATCTGAAGTCTACCTGCTGCAAGGCAAAAGGACTTCCACAAGCAAAGCAAGGGGCCTGATCGTCAGGTACTCGGAGAACAGGCACGATTCAGTGCTGGCTATCTCTTCGGAGTAGTCTCTCCAACGGAGACGTACCTCTCTGAGAAGAGTAGGGAACTTCGGTGAAAAACACCTTGTCTCTGAATACTTACTGCATTTCTTAGAGTACTTGCTGTTCTTGCATGCTTGAGTGATCTTAGACTTATTCTGTTAATCTATTGTAAATCAGATTTTTACCTGTGCTATCTTAGCTATGTCACAGCTACTATTGATCATATCTCTCACCTGTGTCAGTTACCTGTTACACAGCTAGTTAGGTTGCTCTTCATTTCTAAGTCTTTAGTTCACCTGTGTTAGCTACCTATGTGACAGCTACGTGTTAAATTACACATAATCTCTTGTCTGTGCTACTCACCTGTTACACAGTTAGCTCACCCTGTTTCTAGCTAAGACTTAATCTGTTCAATATAATTAAAAGAAGTAATTTTAATTAGCCTCCTATTCACCCCCTCTAGTCGGCACCTTCGGTCCTTTCAGTGAATATGCGCCTCACCGACATGCACACAAGAGCTCGCTAGCGGTGAGCTGCCAACTGAGTCACTGACCAGTGGGACCCATCGGTCAGAACAGTTTCACCATTAACCATTAGGGTTTAAACCCTAACCAGTCACTAACACGCGGGCCTGGCCTATTAAATAAAATTAATCAGTAACTTAACCCACTATGTCACTAACATGTGGACCCGGTTTAATTAATACATGGTTAAGTCACTTAAGCAAAGTTAAGTCGCTAACATGTGGGCCCATTGATCATTTTGACTGGTCATAGGCAACTTGGTCTCCTTTGACGCCTGGCACCACCTGGCATTAACTGTGTATAAGTTACAGTGAGTACCAACAGTATTCTATGCTATTTTAAATCGAAATGAATTATCTCAAATTACAAAAAATATTTTTAAATGGTTTAATTTAGATAATTCATAACTAATTCATATTAAGACTGAAAAATATGAATAAAATGCCAATATTCAGAGAAATGAATAATATCTCTCTATGTCGTTTTCATGCATGTTTACACAGTAAGGAAAATCAGACTGACCAAAAAGGATAATGTAGTTAATTCCCTCTCACTAGAGATTCTTCAGAATGCAATATCATAAGCATCCAAGCTCCGATTAACTTGATTCCACTTGCATTAGTCATTATTTTGAGAGTATTATGCCGCCCATGCATTGTATATCATAATCATGTTGATGAATTCTTGTTGTAGTAATTATCATTATTGTTTTTCTCGTGTTTTTGCTTCGTCTCGACATCACTAGAAGGTCCTAACGTAAGTGACCCCGACTACAAGCAGTACCCCACTTCCGAGAAGCAAGGCAAGCAGCGCCCCCCCCCCTTTAAAATTATTAATGTGTTCAACTTAATATTACATGCGTTCAACTACTACTTTATCGGTAGTTAGCTAAGTTCCTATTACATGCATGAAACTACCTTGTTACCTAAATACCATGTCAATTCCGTCCAACCTAGCATGATTAAGAGCTAGTTAAGTTTTTAGTAACTAGGTTTCTTATTATCACATGCTTAGCCATGCTTAGACTTTTCAAGTAATGATCCTTCGGTTGGTCCGATGAATCATTGTGTCATGTGTGGGTTACATGTGATGTTGTTTAAGACTATTAGGAAGTAATTAACAAACTTGACTAATAATCATTGGGCTTAGACGAGAGGCGATGGTTGGTAATATGGTAGATTGTCTCTTCTTCTCGCAAGGCCATTTTCCAATGTATATTAGCCCAAGATTTGTATACTTCTACACGAGTGGTATAATGGAACCACTCACGACTAAATAATTTTTCTAGGTTTAGTATATGAGTTGCTTTAGTTCGCCTTTCCATTTGTAGTGTGGGTGAAAAATGATATGATGGGGCATCTCGATATAAGGGTAAGATGGACACACAGTCTTGAAGAGATTGAGGATGTACCTCGACTCACAATTTATGGGATCATGTCAAAGTTATTGGTCAGACTGGTGTACACGGACCGGCCAATATGGGTGGCACATAGCTAAGTCGAAAGCATTGTAACGGTCGTGTTCGATCACCCTTCGCTCAGTACACCTCATGAAGTGTACTAATTGCATGGAATTAGGAGTCGATCGGTAGGTAAAGATGTACACACCTGCTGGGTTAGAACTAATTGAATAGCCATGTCCGCGGTTTCGGATAGCATGTACTTACCTACATCAAATTAGACAACTTTAGTGTTACTAAAAACTACCAACTTTAGTTTAGAGAAATAAGTGATTACTTCCTCACAGGTGGTTTGAGGAAGAGTTGAGTTGGTCGTAAGTTGATAATGAAAGAAACAACATAGTAGTTTTGGAAAACGCTCACTTGCCTTCCTATAGCTTGATGTGGTAGTGGCTTTTCATCTAACTAGAGTAATAAAAAGTAAAAACTTGTCTTTATGCAAATTAGTCCATAAATATACCTTATTTATATTTGACACATTACTATTTCCATATAACTCTTGCAGAGTACTTTTGTACTCATCTTGCATCATTGATATTTTCGTGCAGAGGAGATCATCCCTTCTGAGGATGATTTCTTTGTAGAGATTGACACCAACGACGAGTAGTCGCTAGGATCCCAGGCAGTGATCTGGCCCAGGGTTTGGCAACCCCATTTTCTTTGTTTCGCTATCACTTTTGGCTTCAGTAACTTGTGGCTTCTAAGTCACTTATAAAATTTCCGGTATGTGTTTGATATTTGGTCATGTGACTATTTGTATGAATAAGCTGTTAAACTTACTCGCTTGAAAGTTATGTGTATTATTGCAATTTTTGTTCTAGACTTACTATTATGATACCTTCCAACATACCTCATGTATCATGCGTTTATGATTATAAAGCACATGTAGTATGTAGGGTTTCAGAATTCATAATATGAAATTGTCAAGTGTGAACATCACTATGAAGTGATCCTTTCGCTGATAGCTTGGGAGCTATATCACCCTACTCTAGCCACGCATTAAGCTACCGGGACAAGTTTGGGGTTGATGTTCTACCTCAATTAGAAAGAGTGAGGAGACTATATCACTCTACACAAGCTGATGCATTCAAATGCCAGCTTTGAGGTTAGGGTTGATGTCTCAAGCTATTCAATGTCGTATCACTGTACTCCTACCAAGATATTTAAATCTCAATGGTTGAGGTAGAGGTTAACATCTTGACTTACTTGATGATTCCATTTGAGATTTTATATTTTAAATTCTGGGTCCTGACATGACTCTTCGATGGACAGAGCCGTTACTTGAGGAGGGAGAGGCTTGCGATTGTTGCAAGTTTGAA
The DNA here is from genome assembly GCA_019208055.1 of Stipa capillata. Taxonomy (NCBI): domain Eukaryota; kingdom Viridiplantae; phylum Streptophyta; class Magnoliopsida; order Poales; family Poaceae; genus Stipa; species Stipa capillata. The sequence continues at coordinate 49,976 of JAGXJF010002234.1, forward strand.
AGTGGGAGAAAAAGAGCTTCCATCAGATTCAGTGGAGGCCATTAACAGAATCAAGATCTCCCTCTAAAGGGATAAAAGCTCATCAGACCATCGCTCATCATCGTTCCCTAGTTGCTAACGATGATGACAATGATGATGAGGAGGAGATTGGGTCTTCAAAGTCAAGGAAGGCTAGGTTTCCTTCGCGAAGCCAGGGAAAGAAAGAAGAAGGCAGACGCACCAAGGCAAAGGCAGACAAAGCAAAAATGGCAAAGGCAGCAATAGACAAGGCAAAGGCAGCTAAAGCCACAACAGCTGCAGAGCAGTCGACACCCCATCAACCTCGCCATAAAGAGGAGAAGAGGAGGGTGCCAAGGCAAGATGGATTACCTTCTCAACCTCCAGCAAAAAGGGCTGCCGCTGCAAAGATGCATACTCAAGCCACAAGAGGAAAGCTTCCTCCCCGGCCTCCATCTCTGCAAGTCCCAACAGTGAGGAAGTGGAGGAAGACTATTGATCCCAAGAAAGCCAATGATACTTTCACTACGGTTGCTCTTGCTCCTGTTCGTCATCTCCCTAAGCAAGGCAAGACCCCTAGAGTGGTTGTGGATTACAAGACCTTCTCCACTAATGAGCTCCACAAAATCTAATGGAGTCAACCCCTATGAATTTGATAGGGACACCACATACTCACGTTTTTGGTCAATTGAGTAGCAGGATTACTATGAGACGGTGATCCACTTTAGAAAGGAGATAGTCATGCCTTAGCAGTATGTCAATTTCCAGTACATCTGCCAGCATGCATGCTTCCAAAGAGCGCTTGAAGCCTACGAAGTGCACAAGTTGATCGACATAACGAGGCTACGGCAAGATTGGAATGAAGAGCTGGTGATGCAGTTCTATACCACCTTCTTTATGGAGAGGAAAACACCGTCGAAGGTGATGCATTGTATGACCCATGGCAAACACTACTGTTGCTCCTTCGTTGAATTTGCTGAGGCATTTGGTCTTGAGGGAGATAAGTCAGAAAAGTCAAATATACATGATGCGGATAAGCCTCTCGACATCAACAAGCTCAAGCATTTGTATGAGCCCAAGACAGCATTCCACCTTGGGCAGACCATGAACCTGTCTTTCTTTGCCAAGATTGAAAAAATGTTCCGGCAAACTATCGCCCCAAAGGTTGGAGATGCTAGTTTCATTCGGAGCTATGAACGAGATCTCCTCATGCACATGGTTTAAAGCTAAGAATTCCTCATCTTCGACTACATTTTAAATTTTATGAGGATTGCTAGCGCAGATCACACTCGCTCCTTGCCCTTCGCCCCACACGTTCAAACTCTGCTCAACCAGGTCATGGACAAGATTTTTAACTGTGAAGTCAAGCACCATGACTACAAGCCCGACAAGGTGGAGGTTGCTCCCCCTACTCAAGAAAAGGGGAAGAAAAAAGTTGCTGAGAAAGCCAAAACTTCAAAGAAGAGAAGCAGAGCCGATGAAGAAGAGGAGGAACGTGAGACTAACAGCATCATAGAATGGAAGGACAAGCACAACTGAATGATGCTAACAGTGAATTTAGACAATTACATGGTAGGGTTTCAAGAAAGGCAAAGACTCTTCCCACAAATCAAGTGTTAAGGAAATAAATATGCAAGATTAGTGGAATAGTAGGCTGTAGGATCTCAAGAGAATGACAAAGAATCTGCAAGATTAGTAGAATTTCTTGTCAAAGAAAAGGTGATGTTAAGATTTCAAAAGGAGACGAGGAAGACAAAAGGAGGTTGTGCAACAAATTACCTCAAGCATGCTAAAGATTTTAAGAACACTTTCTTTCCGAAAAAGTCATTAGTGCTATAAAGGGGCATTTCAGTAGTAACGAAAGCCATGATTAAAAAATAAGAAGACGATAAGAAAGTTAAGAAGGAATCAATAGGTATCTATCTGGCTCTGCTCCAAGAATGTGCGAGAGAAATCTTTTATAACCAGTGTAGAATGCAAGAAGGCGTCAGAATTATGCCACATATGTTGCCTTATGCCAACCCTCTTGATTTCTTGACCTCACTAATTATTTCAACCCTTCCTTTACAGTTGCTTTATGTCTGTCTTGCTTGTTTTTTATAATGTTATCACTTGTTTTTTTCTTGTTAAAGGTTCTGGTGTGGTAGCTTGATAGTATGCTAGCTCAGAACTCTACCAAAAAAATATAGAATCTTTCTTAAAGGTTTTGGTGTGATGAATAAATTCTGGTTCCAGAAGCTAATAAAGCACGCATATAGAGTTGCATTTGCCTACCCTGCTGATCAGGTTTGGAGAAAACTTTATACTTCTTTTGTTCAAATAATTGTTCGCAAATGATATTTATATTATAGGAAAGAGCAGGATTCATGTTTTGGCTCTGCCATTTGCTTACCAGCATTCACTGTTAGCATGGATCTTTCTTCTCTTAAAATTAAGAAAATAAGTCTTTGTCAAGCATAATTATGAAAAACTGTGGTATGCTTTGACATGTGAACATGTGCAGAAGAACATGATGTAGATATCGAATACTAGGTCCTTGCAGAACATGTGAACCTGTAGATCAAGCTGAATAACAAGGAGGCTTCAGTACCAGCTTATTAGATTCATCTAAAACAGTAGGGAAAATACTATGCCCCTCAGCTGTCTTCTTAAGACACCAAGGAAATGCTTCTTTAGGTCATATTTGTATCCTTATTATCTCCAAAGATCAACCCAACTCATATAATAAGGAATGATGCCTCTTTTTTCTGCCATTGACTCCATCAAACTCCATGCAACGTTATTGTTATTTCCAGAAGCACTGTTGAAGATCTGACATGTCCAGTTGCACATTTTTTTTATTTTTGACTTGTATTCTGACATCCATGTCATCCATCTGCTAAAGAAAAGTAAAAATATATATATATAAAAATCAAGAGTCAGGTAGATCTTGACTAACAATTTGTTCCGTTGAGTTTCCTGGACAAACCAATTCATGGACAACTTTTTTTTTGAAACGGAGGCAAAAGGCTTGCCTCAATTCATTGATTAAGGAAGAGAGTTTTGGTGATTACAACACGGCCAGAGGCCTCAAGAGAAAACAACGATTACTCTCCTAGAATTATGGCGCCTAGTTTTTTTGCCCCGGCGATGACCCACATTTTGGCGTCGTTCTTTATCCTGTCGATTGAGATGGGCGGCATGGTGGAGGTGTTGCGGAAGATTCTTGCATTGCGCTCATTCCAGATGTGCCAGCAGACCAGCATAATAATTGACGGCATGGCCTTTCTCGGAAGGCCGACACTGAAGACCACGTTGCACCACCAAGATTTGACAGAGCTGATATCTGTCCAAGAGTTTGGGCAAAAGTCTTGCAGACCGATCCACATGTTGATGGCATTCCATATTCTAATGGAAAACCGGCATTGGAAGAGCATGTAGGCTGCCGACTCTGGGACCCGCCTGCATAAAGGGCACACGCCACAGTTTGGCCATCCTCGCCTCTGGAGGCGGTCAGCGGTCCAGACCCTGTTTTGGACGATAAGCCACGCGAAGAACTTGCACTTGGGCGGAGCCCAAGCCTTCCAGATCATGGAATTCATCGCGGTTGGTGTTGCACCCTTGAATTGTAAAGCGTAGGCTGAGGAAGTGGTGTACGACCCGGAAGTGGTGAAGCGCCAAGAGATGGTGTCCTCTTGGACCGGGTTCAGGATGACGTGCTGAAGCTTTGTCCATAAGAGGATGAATTGAGCGATATGGTCCATCGACAACCCCCCAGTGTTAATGTTGGCGATCCAGGCATTATTCTCCAGTGCCTTGCTCACGCACCAATTTTTCCTTTTGGATGCAGCGAAGATGGTCGGTGCCAAGTCCTTAAGCCTTAACCCATCTAGCCAAGCTGATTTCCAAAAGCTCGCCTTGAGGCCATTTCCAATCGTGATGTTAGTCGCCACATAGAAGAGTTCCATGTCGATCTCATCGCACGGGTTGCCCATACCAATCCATGTTTTTTCTGGTGCCGTCCACTCGAGCCATGGCCAGCGTAGTCGAAGGGCTCTCGCGAATTTGTCCAAGTTTAAAATCCCCAGTCCGCCCAGGTCTTTTGGTCTGCAGACAGTCTCCCAATTGACCTTGCATTTTCCCCCAGTTACAGCTGACGTCCCGGTCCAGAGGAAAGCTCTCCTTAGACGGTCGATGTTCTTTTTGACTCCCACAGGGATATCAAGGGGCGTAAGGTGGTAAATCGCTTGGGCCGTGATGACAGATTTGACAAGTGTTGCTCGACCCGCATTGGTTAGATGCTTTCCAGTCCACGTCGTTAATTTCGCCGCGATTTTGTCTTCCAGGAATTGGAAGTCGACTCTCTTTAGTCGTCTCACCGAGAGGGGCAGCCCTAGGTAACGCATTGGGAAGGCGGTTCTTGCAGCGGGGAAGCTCTGTAAGATGTCATCGAGATCAATCCCAGCGCAGCAGATTGGTGCGACAAGACTTTTTTGCGTGTTTGCAACCAATCCCGTGACTTCCCCAAAATTCATAAGGATGTCCGCTAGCGCTTCCACATCCTCTTTGATTGGCTTTATGAAGACTGCCGCGTCGTCGGCGTAGAGAGATGTCCTCAAGTTGGTTCCCCTCCCCCTAATAGTGTGCAAACGCCCACGATCAGTTGCCGAGCTGAGGAGTTGTTGGAGCGGGTCGATGGCAATGACGAAGAGAAGCGGCGAGAGAGGGTCCCCCTGTCTAAGCCCCCTACCATGGGTGAAAGGGGCACCAGGAACACCATTAAGTAGGACGCGAGAGGTGGCCGTTGAAAAAAGGATCGCAAGCTAGTCTCTGAACCGAGATGGGAAACCCAATTTCTGGAGGAGCTCGAGCAGATAGTCCCATCTAACAGAGTCAAAGGCTTTCTTTATGTCAAGTTTGAGAAGCAGAGCCGGTTCTTTATTTCGATGAAGGCGTCTAGCGAAATTGCGAACGAACATGAAGTTGTCATGTATGCTGCGGGTCTTGATGAACGCGCTTTGAGAATGAGAAACGATGGTGTTCATTTGTGGGGCTAGGCGGTTGGCGAGGACCTTGGCGATAATTTTGGCCACCGCATGGATGAGGCTAATTGGGACGGTAGTCAAAATGTCCTCCGCCCCCTCCTTCTTCGGAATGAGGGCAACGCACGCCGAATTTAGCCAGTGGAAACTTCCTCCCTGGAGGTGGAGAAAAGGTCGACGACACGCATCACCTCAATGCGAATGATCCCCCAACATGCCTTGAAGAAGGCACCAGTGAACCCGTCCGGACCAGGAGCCTTGTCCGCCGGCATCTGAGCAATCGCCACCTTGACCTCGTCCTCTAGGATAGTGTCATCAATGCCCCGTAGGTCACATTGGTTGAGGTGCAGGGCTGTCCAATTGAAGTCAGTCGATCTCGGCAGCCCACGACGCATGACTTTCTGGAAGTGATCGTGGACAATTGCCTCCTTTTCATCATGAGCAGTGACCCATCCGTTGTTATGCTTAAGACGTTGAATGAAATTTTTCCGTCTCCTGGCGTTGACGCGTAGATGGAAGTACTTCGTGTTGGCATCGCCCTCTTTGAGATTTGAGATTCTAGCACATTGCTTTTTCCTTGCACACTCCAGCACGGCAAGGCTTATAACTCTCTTCTTCAAACGACATCGAATGTCCCTTTCTTCGGGGGAGAGCTCTCTGAAGTCCTGGGCAACATCCAGCTGAAGGATGATTTCCAGTGCCATGTGCAGCTGGATTTTGTATCCTGAAAAGAAGGCATTGCTCCATTGTCGCAGCTTTTTTGCCGTGGTTCCCAGCTTGTGGAAAAGCACCTTGCATGGCTCGGTATGTGTCGTCGATTCAGCCCATGCCTCCGCCACGATCTCCTGAAATCTCGGCATGTTGATCCAGAAATTTTCAAAGCGGAAGACCCTGGGACGTCTGGGGCCATTGTTGTTCGCCAAGAGCAAGGGACAGTGATCAGATAGCGAGGATGAAAGGGCGTGAAGAACGTGCTTATCAAAGAAGAGATCCCATTCCTCGTTGCAGAAAAAGCTATCAAGCTTCAATAGCGTAGGACTTTCGCGCTCGTTGCTCCAGGTATATCTCCTATTCTGAAGATGGATTTCTTTGAGTTCGCAGGAGTGTAAGGCATTTCTAAAACAGTTTAGGCGCGACCTGTTGACGTTGTTTTTGTTCTTGTCTCTGGCCCGATAAATCTGGTTAAAATCACCTAGGGCGAGCCATTTTTCTCCCTGTGGCGGCTTGAGCGAGGAGAGCTCCGCAAGGAAGGCGTCTTTTTGACTGTACGCCGTTGGTCCGTACACTATCATGATTTTGAAGGAGACGTCGAACTGGACCATCTGTACCACTGCCGATAGGCAATAAGTGTCAACCTGGATGCTAGAGACCGCGGTAGCATTGTCATCCCAAAGCATGAGGATGCCTCCTCTCGTGCCGGTGGCAGGCCTTTGGGCGAAGGACTTCAGGCGATAGCCCCCAAGGTAGCTCGCAGTGTATTGATCAACGTCATCAAGTTTGGTCTCCTGAAGGCAAACGATGTGACATGAGGAGGCCGCGATTGTTTCATGCACCGTGGTTTGTCGATCCGGGCAGTTTAGACCTCTCACATTCCAACTAAGGATGGAAGGCGTAACATTGTTATCTTGCATTGGGGAAACTAAGAGGCTCCACATACATTGATCAGTTTGCGCATACAAAAGCGTCATTTTGATTAGCACACATCGCCACAGTACAGCAGCAGGCACACAACAAGAGGCGTCCAGGACCCAACATAGTAGAAGCACACATCCAGGAAGCATCCATCCAACATCCTGCCAAAGACAAGCTTGCGGTACAGCAGCATCCACACTTCCAGCACCCAACAAAAGACGAGTTTGGATTCTTGCCTAACATAAAAGCTAAGGAAACTTCTGGGGGACCCTCACAAGTGATCAGGCAGCAGTCTCCAGCACCGCGGCCTCCAGGTCAGCATCCTGGGTGGCATGATCCACAGCATCTTCACCTCCATGATTGATCAAAGCTTCCTCAACCACGGACGCAAGATCGCAATCCAGACGGAAGAGCGCGCGCAAGGCTGACACGGCAATGGGTGGAAGGGTACCCTTGAAGAGCGCGACAAACTTCGCAATGGCTTCCTCCGTGAGCTGCTCACCATCTTGGATGATCCCGAGTCTACGGCAGAGGAGTCGCTCAGCAAGCTTGGCGACCGGGACTGTCCCATTCTTGGCCCTGAGCCGAGAGCTGCTCCGGCGAACAGGGAAGCCCCTGGCCAGCGTCTTCCTACGGTTGAGCGGCATACGCGGCGGTGAAGGCTCCGGTAGCAGGGGCGCCTGACGCAGGAGAAACAGCGGCGTGTCTTCGGCCTCACATTCTGCTGGTGTTGGAGTCGGCGATGATGGTGGCGTGCTAAAGGGGATGTGGATGGGTGTGCTGGGCTCTCGCCGAAGGAGCACAGGCGCGCGTAGCAGAGACGCGCTGGGTTCGTGCTGAAGAGGCATGGGTGCACACTGCAGCGGCGTGCCGAAGCCCGGCGGCCTTTCCGGCGTGCCCGCAGCATCAGCGCCAAACCCGGCAGAAGGCGGCGTCAGCTCAACAGCGGCGAGGAGTGGCATGAGGGATGGGAAGCTTCCCGAGCGTTGGTGCGGAGATGTTGGCGAAGGCAGGACAGTCGTTGGCAAGGAGGAGCGCGCGCAGTCGAGGGGGTGTCGGGCTTGTGGCGGACCTCCTCGGGGGCAGCGTGGCGGGCTTGGGGATGAGTCAACTCGGGCGGCGCGACGGCGGTGATAGTCGCCCCTCTGTCCGTCGTGGCGGCCCTGATCGCCATCATTGCGGCCGTGGTCCCGGCTGTCATGGTGCGCATCACCCCCATGATCGCGGGGTACGCGGGAGCGGCTCCGGCCGAACCAGCGAGCCCGCTGATCCCGGCGGTCGCGACCTGCGTCCCATCCTCGGCGTTCATCGTCGCCGTCGTCGTCGCGATGGTGGTCGTGGTCCCTGTAGCCGCGCGGCGCTTCTTGGCGATCAGAGAGGGAGCGCTCACCATCAATGACTCCCAAGGTCCACCAGAACTCGTGCACACGCGGACGCGGCGGCACGCTGTCCTCCTCCGATATGCCGGTGTAGTCCTCATGAAGCCCCAGATGGATAAGCACCCTTGAGCGAAGACCACGACAACTTACGAAGTGAAAGACATGCGATCTACTCGAATGTATATCTGCTCTGCGGTGGGCACCATTTCTTGAATTTACCTCGGTAACTACAGTACTGTACTGCTGTTGTCCTGAACTATGTTAGTAGGAAAGTTACAGCAACAAAAACAAGTCGCATTACCTCCCTAGAATTTGTAAACCAATATTGGTTCATGTCTTTAACATTAATTTCGACTTGAGGACTCGCAATTCTTTTTTATTATATAAATAAAGTTAAAACCAATGCCGGTTGGCATGTCCACCGTGGGGTACATGTGTAGCCATGATTCTTGGGATATCGCCAGATCGGAGCACCAGACAGATGAAAATCGAATTAAGCAGCATGCTTCCAGTGAAGATGAGTAAGTCTCCCCAAAAATAAAAAGCGTCTTAAGGAACACATTTAGATCTTTATCCGATGGATTATATACAAGCATTCTCTTATCTATAATAGAAAAATTAAGTTGATGTAAATTTAAGTGCTTTTGGAAAAAGAAGGAGAAGAAAATGTCGAGAAAGTCAACCCAATCTCGAGAAGTAGAGCAATCTTCGTGTGGCACCTAGCGTAGGTCTTCTTTGGTTGGCCCGGCTTGCTCAACGCAAGTGGTAGGCTTTGAGCCTGTCAGCCGTTAAAGGCGAGCGCGTGGGAGAGCGGCGCTCTCGTGTCTTGGACGCTCGTTTAGTCCCATACCGCCAAGTTTGGTTGGAGTTGTCACCGGCAGGCTCTATATAAGAGAGCGCCCAGGCTCTAATGATGAAGGCATGTAGCTGTGTCGTGAGCACAAAGCGAACTATTCTTTCGTCTTATTTTTTGAGGTTTATTCTTTCGCCTTTCACTAAAGAATACCGTGTGCACGCCAAAACTAAGAAGCATAAACTTGTTTTTCAAGGGTTCCAACAATTCATAATTGATCAAATTTTAACGATGAGTCGTAGGCGGCTGCTAAAGCTGCCGTAGTTTCGATGTAGCTGTGGTTTTGGATTTGGGTTTTGAAAATTGACCGAGGCAATCCATCAGGTCCCACTGACCTCCTACATTCTGATTCATTACAACCACAACCGACTCTCTACATCCTTTATTCAGGTGAGATAGTTTCCTCGTCTTGAGATGACACTGCATCGTTTTTCGTTCAGGTGAGATCGTTTCCTCATCTTGAGGAAACTCTGCAACGTCAGGGCACGGACCTGGCAAACCAAGTAATGAACCTTACCTACATGCTAATGAATGAATATTTTAGGCACCTAATTATACTAAAGCGTTGTTTGTTTAGGCTTTGGCTTCGGCTTTAGGGGCTTCCGCGCCGAAGCCAAAACAAACACCCGTGCTTTTCTTCCAGCTTGCTTTGAAGCCGCAGCACCCAGTGCACCGCGAGGCAGAAGCACCGAAATAGGTGCTTCCGCTGCTTCCGCACTCTCCCTCCCCCTCGCCTCGCCTCCAACGCCGCCTCGCCGCCCTTCCCGGCGACCTCGCCCTGCTCCGCTCCTCCTTCCTCTCCCTCACCTCCGCCTCCAACGCCGCCTTTCCTCCGCAACAAGCTCGTCCAGTTCGTCGCCCTCCTCGTCCGCCTTTAGATCCGGGCCTCCTCCCGCCGTTCCGAGCTCCCCCGCCGTCATTCCGAGCTCCCCCGTCGCCGTTCCGAGCTCCCACGCCGCCGTTCCGAGCTCCCCGCACGCTTCCTTGCTGACCACCCGAGCAGCCACCGCCTGAGCTCACCACCACCGGCCAATTCCCCTTCACTGAAGCACTGTGATGACGCCCGGAGGAGGACGCCGCTACCAATTGGAGCCGTGGCCGCTCGAGTCACGGATTTTGGCCGTCTTCCCCGAGTCCGGCCACCCACTCCACCGTCGATTCCTTCACCGCGGTGAGCTCCCGACCCCATTCCTCACAGCTACGTGCTCTCCTCCACCCCTCCTTCCCTTTCCCTCGGTCAATTTGAGGAAAACACGGCCACAGCTCCGCGCCCACGTGCAGCCACCGCTGCCGCCTGCTGCCCTCGCCGCCGGCAGCTACCTAGGAAGCCGAAGCCCAAACAAACAGCCCCTTAAACAATAGCTTCCCCACCACAGCAGTTTCAGAAGCACAGCTAGCCCAAAGCTGCTTCAGTCAAAGCCAAAGTCCAAACAAACAGCCCCTAACACTGGTCTGTTTCTGTCACCACTCCCTGTATTTTGGAACAGCACTTACATTTCAAGACACAAACAACAGCGGCTTGTTTTGGATTCAGAGGTCCAGATTTACTAACCAATAGAGTTGGAATTAGGTTACAACATTGACTCATGTCTTCTTTTATAGCTACATCTCAAATGTTGAATAGATCAGCGGACCAACCAGGGCTCAAAGGCGTTCGCATGATTGGGCCTGCCAGCTGGCAAATGCACTCTTACAGTAGTCTTCCGAGACCTCTAAAACGACCTGCAAATCTCCAAAAAAAGGAGGTCTGCTATCTTTTCTTCAATGTCGCATTCAGGGCCTCCTCCATGTCACGGCTTGTGGAGCTTGAAGCCAAATACACGAGGGACGTAGCGCTGTGAGGGCTTCTGAGGCTTGAGGTGGTCATATGTCATCAGGAATAGGTGGGGAAATGTTGTCCCGAAGTAAGCCCCGTCAATATCTGGACAAGGTCAAGAAAATAGCAGAATATAACAACAAAATGGCAATATCTTTAACTAGGATATTGCAGTGACACAAAATAAGAGTGAGTGGTCTTCAACCACTAAGCAACATCTCAAAGTTACAACATTTTGTGCTTTCAATGCCAAGATGTAAATATTGCTTGGTAGATCACAATGTTTCTATGATTATAGATATATGTGTTGTGGCTATTAGAATCTATGAGATCATTTGCATCCACTCCAAATAACAGCTTAGTACCAAAGGCAATTATTACAATAATATCAGGCAATGGTAAAAGCTCAGAAGACACTCTATTTTCCCAAGAAAAATGCAAACATTAAGACAGTAATAAGAGAGTGGTTAGGATACTGCCTTGGTATTTGGACCGTGGGTAGTAGATGTCTTCACACTTAGGGCAGTATATCTTCACTGTACTAGATCGGTGAATATCTGACTGTCCAACTGGTAGACATGGTTGGCCACAGCAATAGACCCGTGGGCATCGTCCAAAGTCATAGTTCTTATACTTCTCCAGCTGCCAAAAACAGGGAATAAGAGTTACCATAAATCAAAGTTAACCAATATGGGTAACTATTAACAAAGAAAGGTTTAGCAGAACAGGTACCATAGCAGCCAATCCTTTAGTGGTCAAAATGTACCGTGCATGAATCAGCCCATACAACATCTCTGCAGCTGATTCCACTAGCTCATTTTGTTCTTCAGTGAACATATCACCTACATATTCAGATAATCAAAGAACAGCAGCAAAAACAGTAGGAAATGGAAAAGGGAACATGCCGAATACCATACTGAGGACAAGTGAAAGCTATTGCATAAAGGCACCCAACCAAAGCCCATGCTAAATCACTGATGTTATTTAATATTACAGATCAAATTTAGATGTAGATTTCTCTTCATGCTTACTAGTAATTACTATGACACCTTTTACTTCTGAAAAAAAAGCTAGTTAAAGTTTTGAGAAAAAAAGCTTTTATGCAATACCTAAATTGTATTTCCAAATAGAACCCCAAGCAATGTGTTGTCAAGTGTTAACATCACTAGTAACGAAGGCTTTGAGCACCTAAACTAGTGATGCAGAACGAAAATAAACACACAAGGTTCAATGTTATGGGAATTAACCTTGCCACATATAATCAAAACTATTAGTCTAACAATGGTAAGAGGCAGTATACATGAGAAATGCGGAATGGTGAACCCATGCAAAGAAGGTGCTAGAGAGATGGTCATCAATAGTTGCACAAGCAAACACTAACAACGCAACAACAGTAAACAAAAGGTGAAACGAACTGCACCAACTATTGGTTGCAACTAAGGCAGAGGCCAATCAATGAGATCAATTCAAGTACAAAAAAACAACTGTTATCTGCAAACTGGAGTATGGAACTTTATTGCAAAAGGACTTAACTGCAAGTTCCGTTGGTATTCTGCAACATCTTGACAAATCGAAGTGCCTAAGACAGTTGCTACAATGGATAAAACTACAGGATTGTTCATTGGCCTTTTGTTTCTAACCTAACTCGGCCTTTGTTTGGAACAGGGAATACAGTCAACCAATACAAGATACAATTTTCAAACGATACAGCTTTATCCAATCCAACCACAGCATCAGATCAAGTGCAGAAATGCATCAAACATTTATTGGTCAAATACACCCACCATGAGGTTTCATTTGTATGAGTAAATTTGGAGAACATTTACCATGAGAAGACTCAATATCTAAAATGAGATCAAGAGCATAATCATAATATGGAACTTGACTGCTAAGCCCACAAAGGTTGAAGTCATCCTGTATGTAATCATCATCAACTTCACAGAAGAACTCATTCCCTCTTAGGTTGCAATACCATGAAATCCATGAGGTGTCTTCTCCATCAGAACCACTAACATCTGATGCTTCACTGTCAGATTCAGACTCCCCTGCAACGTCAAGCATGGAAATCTCAATGCATGTGTTTACGAATTATGATGCAAATACAACATGCATGAAAACATAATATACTTCAGAGCAACTAAAATAAAGCACAGCTAGTGATAATCTTTATCTAACTGACACTATAAACAGCACTAGAAAGCAGAATAATTCAAAAGAAGTGCACTAAAACATAGCAATTAAAAGACAGGTAGATATGTCATATATGATACAAAGGCATGAACATTCAAGGACAACTTCAAAAGCAAGTAAACATCAAGTTCACAATTCCTCATTTATCATCTTAACTTCTAGGCTATATCATTCTCTTTCTAAGAAGACGATACACTAACCCAAGAATATCTGTATCGAATCAAACTAAGATCATATAGAAGCACTTTAAGAGCAGAGCACTAGAAATAAAACATGTTTAGTTTCCTCAGATATTTCTACATCTTAAACTACTGAGGAGTAATTATAATCCAGCGTTGATCCACAATAGCAATGATGTATCAACACTATGTATTCCTCCACCCAATTCCTACCACTCATGCAAAAATAAAAAACCTAAGCAACTGAACCAGATATTTAAAATAAAACTAATGAAGCCTACAAATAAGGTTTCCCTGATCCTATGGGGCACTTGGTTTGGAACTTTGGTGGTGGCACATCTTGCTGTAGGTAAACAACTCAAGAGGTCCAAAGACTTTTGCTTCAACAAGACATGTCTCAAACTTGAGGATTATTTTTGTTCTCGTCAGGGGCAATTAAGTTAGGTAGGTTACTGTGTCAATAAAAAACAACAGAAGATGGGTTACGCAATGCCGATAAGCTACCATTGCACAAAGCATCCATTTCCAGGCCATGATAGGATGTATTTGCAAAAAGCATCAAAACATTGCATGTGTTTCCGCAAAACATAGATTGTAATGCTTCGTCCAAACATACAAACTTACCAAGCAGGCTCACAGATAGTAGTTGAAATCAAACAAGCAAACACATCCTAATTGAGCTCATACACCAGCATCTCAAAACATCCAAACACCACTAAACACAAGTACACAACCCACAAACACCTCCACAATATCTCAACCAAAGTACCAAACTGACAATTCAATGTGTGTATACAACAGCAAACCAACATTCCCAATCTGCAGATAACACAGTAAACTAAGCATCTTCAAAGCTTATCCTACCATTCACAAAACCATAGCAAATCCCTACCAGGCTACCACCTTTAGTGCTACCGAAAACCCAGATATCAATAATCCATTTCAAAAGCACATCAACACAATCGACAAACATATCCCTCTCACTGAGCTCCCACTAATATTAAGGAAAAAAATCCCTACCACAGGCGCTCAAATCTGCATAGCAATAGCCCATATGCAGGCAGATGAACATGGGAACCCCAATCCCTAACCAATTTCCTCCTAGGTACCTAGCACACCGCATCCTACCCTTCACAGCCCAACACCACAAAGCCATGGATTCGTTAGGCATGAAACCCACGGCACAAGACGGCACGTCATGACGGGTGGAGGAGAGATCGCGTGACGTCACTGACCTTCGGAGCAGCGGCCCTTGGGGATGGAGGACGCGGAGGAGGGCACGACGAGGCGGTTGTGGTCGCCCCGGCCCCCACCGAGCCCCTCGACGTGGAGGGCGACGCGGCCGCGGCGGCGACGGCCTTCTCCAGGTGTTTGTCGAGCGCGTCGCTGATGCGCTTCCGGTCCAGCCCCGCCCCTCCTCCCCCTCCCTGTTTATACATCTCTCGCCGCCGACGACGAGCCCACACGCTACGCTGCTCCTTCGGCTGCGGCGGCGGTGGTCCGTCACGCGGGAGGCGCCATTGGAGAGTCGCGCGTGCGGCGTGGGGCGAGGCTAGGGTTAGGGTTCGGGCGCGGGGGCCGACGCGAGGCGAGGGGAAGGGGACGAGCACGGGGAGGGAGGGGCTGTGAATTTCCTGGGGATGGAGGGGCTGGAGTGGAAAAGAGGAGGACGCAATGGGAACAAACAGGTTCCTAGAGGAGTAGCTAGGCTAGGTGCTCGTTGGAATGTCGTACAGATATTTTGGTTGGGGCTTGGTGTGATCTGGCTGCTGCAGTCCGGCATTGATTTGGTATAGCTAGATTCATTAGCTTCGGACAGCTTTGATTATTTAAGTAATTAAGAAGCTGGTTTAGCTGAGCGAACGATGATTAAGGAGTTGATCATCAACCCTTCGATTCCTTTATATTGATAATAAAATAACTTACACAATAGATTGTCTTTTAGACTTATTATACACAAAGAGTTAATATTAAATATAATAATGTATAAAAGCAATGAGATCGGCTCTAGAATTTTCTTTTTTCGTAGAGTCTAACTCTTCACGAATAGTTAATTTTATTTTTTTTTCTCATCTCTCTTCCATATGAACGATTATCCTATGTTTTTATTGATGTTCTTAATCGGACGTCAACTAGAAGTCATTTGAGAAAAATAATCATTTTTAAGTTAAAATCTATGAATAGAGAGAAAAAAAACAACAATAATAAAATAACAACAACAACCACTATCTCATGTACAATAATATGGACCCCAAAAAATCAAATTTACGTGATCTCAATCCCGTGGGAAAATCACGTTATGGTCTATTTGGAACGTATAATTCTAAAAATATAAGAATAGCAACGTAGAGTTAGAATGTTACAGTTTCTTGAATCTTAGAGAAAACATCCCACAAAAGAAAATAATAATATAGGAAACAAAGACACATGAATTTACAAAAGTTACTTCTACGATGCTTCACGGAAATTCTGTGAGAATTTGAAGAGATAAAATGTTCATGCAAGAAGCAGAGGAATTTTTTCATGAGATCTAGTCTCATTTTTTAATATATTTTTTAAAGTTCCTATGAATTGTGTATTTCATAGGAATTTTGTAGAATTTCTTCAACCATGTTTCTTTGATCCAAAGAGCAAGCGTAAGAAAAAGATCCTTAGAATTATAATTCTATAAAATTTCTACGAAAACTGTATAAACCAAAGAGGCCCAGGGAGGGTAACATTGAGGAGTACCAGTAAGCCAAACTACAGTCTGAGTTGTGCGCTTTGCCAACTTAGCAAGTCCATGAGCAGTCTCGTCAATCCATCTAAAAATCGGCTGGGACACCCATGTGGCTCAGTAATAAAGCATAAAGTTGTGGTTGTGGAGGTGTTAGATTAAGTTCACGCTCTTATTTATAGTCGCTTCGTCTAGAAATGTAAGATATATATGTTTTTTAAAATTTATCTTTGACCATGAATTTATTCAATAAAATATGTGGATTATATGATACAAAATCGATACCATATTTTGTATCATGTAATCCACATATTATTGAACAAATTCTTGATCAAAGATAAATTTTACGAAGCATGTACACCTTACATTTCTTGACAAATGGAGTATCGTACAAGAGTTAACTCTCTAGAGCACAGGCTAGACTCCCTCCGTCCTCTGTGAGTCCTTCTCCTAACACTTCGACTCAAAGATAGATGTTAGAATCAAGTTCCCACTCCTTTTAATATTGTACAAGATGAAAACTCTCTAGAGCCTGCCTTACGCCGACCAGACTCCCCTCCTGGACCTAGGTGAGTCCTTTTCCTAACACTTTAGATGGGTGAGTCTTTTTCCTAACACTGTAGATCAAATATATCAGGATCCTAAAATTACACTTGATTTATGAATAATATATCATCTGAATACCTGAGTAACTGCGTAACATATCATATGTATAAGGATGTATAAATCCATCACCATTGGACAATTTGATACCGGGTCAACATCTCACATGCAACTTAGATGTATGCGTCACCGTTGGCCAAGCCGGGTAAAGGTGTACATCAAACACAAGTTGAAATGAAGTTCCAAAAATCCTATAAAGACTTAGCACCCTTCTCAAGTACGTTAAATAAAATAATTTCGGAAGAGTCCAGTAAATGTACCCACATCCTAATCTAGCCGGCCAAAGCAACATGACTAGTGGGTCGCTCAAGAGCTTGTACAAATATCCATACCTTACCTAGCTGGCCAACGCATCTCAGCTAGCAGTCACTCAATCTTAACCATCATGCTCAGTGAAACTGAGAATAACATCAATTATTTACACGGCCTCATACACTTCAAAAGAATACACACATGATGTATGTGGTGCCATAAATAACAACTTACATATACAACACAAACCCTAAAAAGATTTACAAGACACATAGTTCACGTCTTATACACATGACAATTAGTTAATCTGCAAGAAATACGACTCGAAGGTCGTTCAACATCAAAAAGGTAACATAGGGCAACAGTAGAAACATATAAAAGTACTCAAGATGGCAGCTACTACCATCTCACAAAAACTACATAAGACCCAGATCCAACCGATACATCAAATTATACAAACTAGACGTTATTTTCAACATTATCAGTGTCACAGAATTCGCCTACACTAGGATCACCTGCAACATTTTAGAATCGAAATTCTCATGAATACTTTTGTGCTCGCAAGATACTTTTTAAGCTCATCCCAAGCAACTTAGCATGGCATGAGGCAACAAATAAACTATTGCAAAAATAGTTCATTAAAAATAACATAGCATAACATGAACATGAGGGAAATTCAAGCACCAACATGTATACATCATATCCATCAATTCTCAGATTTAAAAAATATATTTCAGATCAGTAAATCATATGAAATCACACAAGATTTTAATTCATTCATCATGTTAAGTCAACCAAGACTTATTTCAATATTTTATTAAGTCAAGCAAGACTTAATCCATTTCTTTCACCAAACAGAAAGTGTTCCGAACTGTTGTTAGTTCAGAGCTAGCTAGCTATGTCTACCCAACACTTTCGTATAATACTTCCACTATGGGTGAAGGGTAGAGCCCAATGAAAAACGGCATTGACTGGACAACTGGGGTGCATATGCTCACCTCACCCATCGATCCATTAGTTGAAGTAAAACTACGGCTCTTGCATCTCACTTATTAGGTTTTATATTTCATTAGTCTGATATTAATATCATAATGAACTGATCATGATCCACAATCCAACCCTAAGATACTAGTGATTTCATACATCACAATAAATCATATTCAATTCATGCAATCAAGCATAATCATCTCATCCACAAACCATAGCATAAATTAGATGAGGAATCTTAGCGAACTCCATGCTTGCCTTGCTGATATGGTTCGTGAATCTGATAGGGATCAACTTCGTAAAAGACCTTGTTGTCGGGTTCTACCGAAAGGAATACCGAAACGCCTACAAACAAAAGAGAGCAATAACTCAATAGTAGGAATTTCAAATGCAATATGATGAACTAAATGCATCATAGAATGTCGGAAATAAAATTATGTAGCCAATGCAATTGGTTTCACTCAATTTAGAGCTCTAGAATTAAAGTTATAAATTTTCTAAGGTTTATATGAAATTTTAGGGTTAGCAAACATATCAATAATTTTGAAATTTTATACAATAGTAACATGCATGGAAATGATACCATTAAATACTATATATTAAAACATGAAGTTACAAAAAAATCATCTCATTTGGAGTTTATATGAATTTTCTATGATTTTTTTAATTTTAAAGCATTCGTAGCATCTTCTGTCTTTTTCTCATTTAAATAAACAGATAAATACTTTTCTCGCTCAGCTCTAACTAAGCCACGGAGGCTGACATATCGGGCCAGGGAGATCATCTTTGACTGGTCAAGGGCTGACTAGTCAGCTGGCCTCTGGACCCACATGTTAGTCTCTATCCCTTTTATTTTATCTTTTCTTAATTCTTTTAGCCACTGACACATGGGTCCTACTTATCAGGTTATTATTTTATTTTAATATTTTATTAATTCAACTGATTAAGTGATGGGGCTCATCTATCGTACACACATAAACCTAAACCATTATTTAGTACAAAACTAAGTAGGCAGGTCCCGCATGTCATACAGAGATTATTCCAATGGTTATAACTAACTTGCGAGGCCTGCTTGCTAGGTCGGCCAACGGCTCAATGCCGGCGAACCCAAGGGCTCGCACACAACGACGCAGAGGCTAACTTGCACTCCCCAGCACCATTTTTGCACGCCAGTTGAACCGATTGGTTCCTGCACGCATCGCGGTTCCATTCTCGCGGCTGTGAGGAACGTCGGTTGACCGAAGTGGCGAGGGGTGCTCACTGGCAACAGTTGTGAGTAGACCACCACCCGTGCAAGTGCTATAGAGGGAGAAAGAGGGAACGGGGTGGCACGTTAGGACCAGTAGCTCACCGCGAGGCAGCTATTGAAGTTGCCGAGGCCGAGGAAGGCGGAGTAGGCATCCCGATGGTGGCCGATGGTGAGGAAGAAGTGGTGGTCATCGACGAGGAGGAGAAGAGGTCTCATGACTCAGTTTCTTGGCAGGGAAGCTTCACGCAGAGCTCCTAAACACGTCTCGATCACCGGCTGGGCTTAGGGTGGTCGGCAGTGAGGTGCACCACGTCGTCCTTGTTAGCAGTGATTTGATCTCTGGTGAGGGCAAAGTCCAAGTCATGCAAGGGAGAGAGGGGAGGTCAAAGAGAAAGAGGAGGACCACGGGAAGCAACGCTAGCGGTTGCTAGAACTTACCAAAGCGAAGACGGCAGCTCCCGACGGATCTCTACGAGAGTTGAAGACGAAGACGGCTCGCCGGCGATCTACTGCACCATTGACCGAGGGGAAGGCATAGTTAGGTTCAGGGAGGGAAGAGAGGAAGGACAAATCTAAGGGCAGGAATCACCGTCGGACACGAAGGTGCACGGCGATGCCAATGATGAGGCTTGCCCTAGCTCTCGGCGTCGGTGGTGTTCTGGTCACGGAATTCAATTGTAAGCCGGATTCCTATGTGGAGAGATGGGCAGAACCAGGAGGAGCATGATGGCAAAGTCGGCGAGGAGGTAAGAGCTCACAGATGACGCAGTTGAAAAGGGGATGAAATGGACATCGACGGCTGGAGACGGGCGATCTCGACGGCATCAAGCACAACGGCCCTAGGGTGACGGGATCAAGCACGTGGATACGCAAGAGGGGACGCAGCACTGGCACGCTTGCATTGGTGCAACGATGGAGAGATGGCGGCTCAAGTGGTACAGTTGGCCGTCGAGCGTGTGCGGTCTCCAGCGTCGGCATGTGGCCTGGCCATTGGAAGAAGAGGCCTGACCGGCGAGCTCCACGGTCAGTGGCGAGGGGGGACGAAGCAGGGCGCCGCGCGGGCGAGGTTGATGATGGAGCTGGGTCGGACGCCGGCCCAAGAAGATTAGGGTTCCTCTTTTTCTTTTTCTTTTTATTTTTGTTCTATTTTAGGTTTTGAATTATTAGGAGATTCAAAAAATAGGTTTTTAAATTTGTAGAAATTAACATATGGTCTTTAGAATACTTATGGCCTATGAATTTTCTTATATTAAACTAAGTCATATTTCAATGTTATTTAAATACATGTCCAAAAATGCCCAAATTTAGGTTTGAACTCTAAGTAGGTGGAATAATTCCCAAAATTTATGAAAAATTTACATTTAGGTTCAGGAATAGAAATGAGCCACTTATAAAAAATTCACAAATTTTGAATAAGGGAAACTTCATCCAATTAATGTATTACCGCTCTGCCAATTTAGAACTTGTTTGAATAACATTGTATTTAAATATAAAAGTTAATTCCAAATCACTTTAGAATTTTCAAAGGCCTTCTTGGAGGTGTTTAATACTCATGAAAATTATCAAAGATGATTTTGGGATGAGTTTTGCTTTCAAAATTTTATTTAAGTTGATTCTAGGTAAAAAATTATAAGGTTTTTAATTTGAGCTATTTTAATTATCATAAATGCGGAAATGAGATGAGAATAAAATTCATGTTATCACATGATGGTAATCAATATCTCATTTATACAAGGTTACAAAAATGGGGTATTACAAAAGATAGATGGATATTTTCTCCAAGTTATTTTCAAAATGGTTCTAATTATAAGATTAAAAATTCTCCAGAAAATCGAAAAATGACACATATGTTGATTTGGCTCGCAAACGCAATTAATCAGCTCCATTTGCATTTTTTGGGAAATCTGACAGAAGCACTGCCTATTCATATAACAAAAGATGGTGAAAAGTAGTACAAAAGTGACCTTGTGTTCGAACAAGGTCAGGCATCAGAAACAAACCGCATGCGGGCTAATCGACGAACTATTGATCCCGGACGGGGAGGTGGCAAGAATCCATTGCCCAATGTCCTCGAAAGCCACATAGGCAACCTCTCTGAACGTCATCCTCTTGCTGGTGAAAATCAGGTGGCTCTACTCTTTCCGGATATTCCAAAGAACATAACGAAGGTGGCCACTGCGCCTACAACGTTGATTCTTGGCCAAGGCCGCCAGCAGATCGTCCCACTAGGTGTCCACGGATGAGTATACCAAAGGTGCATGAGAGACCGTCTTCCAAGCCACGAACATACCAAGTTCCAAATGGCAATGGAGAAAGGTCAATCCTTGCAAAGGTGAAACGACGTCTTCGGGTCAGTGAGACACAGCTGACAGATCAGTTCATGAGACCACCCACAGACCACGAGCATGTCCATCAAAATACGTTTGTGAAGCATAAGGCAAGAAAAGAGCTTGCGCTTAGGCTCGGCATGACCCCGCCAGAGCTCCATTTGCATCTTGTATGGTTTCAACATGGAAGTTTCCTCTCATTTAACTTCGCTGTTTGGCATCAAGTTCTGAGAAAAAAGGAGAAGACAAGAACAATCTAGATATTCTCCCCCAACTTGCATTTCCATTTTTTTCAGTTCAGAATTCAAGTAGTACATAGACCAATCATGAGGTTTCCTTCAATTTTTTTTTCCTGCAAATACAATAAGTAGCTTGTTCCATTAAAAAAATGCATCTACTTATCCGTACACATTTTTGTTTCTCGTCACCATATTATATCTATTGCTTCATGAAATTAAAGCAAAAAGGTAGTAGTATGAATCAGGTTCCCTTTTTTTCCCTACAGAATCACACACACACACACACACACACACACACACACACACACATGTTTTTAAGGGATTAGCCAGTCGAGATTACTGAAGTGCCCTGGCATAGGTAAGTGCTGTCCAGACCACAGCACATGAAATTCCACAGTTCATATTGTCCTCTAACGGCCAATGGGCAGCCATGACATCCCAATTTCCAAGTTCCCGACATTCTTACATTGATTCACTCTGGACAATTCGCCAGCAAGCAATCGGAGCAATCTTTTTTGTGGGCCATCTCCTAGAGGAACTCTTCGTAGCTGGCATAGCTCCATTTGAACTATTGCCATCATCAAGAATACCTTGCTCATATCAATGGATTCCTATTGACATCTTTGTACAGCAAGTACCTTGACTTGGTTTTACCAAGGGCAGCATACCTGACAGCAAGGCAACAGCCATGAGCTGCCTACAAAAGCCAAGTCCAGGAATGATAAACATAAAGTTGGCAGACACTAACCATTGAGGCACAAACGGTGCCATCCAAATGGCATCGCCTGCTTGCACGGATACCTGTATTATCAATAGAAACAGTTTATATTTGGATATGGAACATTATGGAATATATGCAACTAGCAGATAGCACTTGAAGTTACACTTTCAGAAAAGGAAACTGCATGCAGGCTTGTCATATAATGCCGCAACTGTTAGTAAAGCATATTGTAACATGTGAAGGACAACGGACGGAAGCAGAAGCACAAAATGAAACATACTATACATGGGGTGGGAGATTATGCATATTATACATTTCAAGATTTTAAAATATTATGTTCATCAGGTAATTGGTAGTTAGTCTCTATACAGCACACATCTTCTAGAACATAAATCACAACCGACTTCTTTCATGAAACAACTTCCATAACTAGACAGAACTCAGGCTGCTACTCCAAGGTTGCACAAAACAAATATTTTTTAAGAAATACTGACCTAAAACAAAGAAAATATTTTAGATTGCATCCTTACCAGCTGTCTCCCAATCGATATATTCCTTGTCCCTCTAAAAGTAGCAGCCCGTGTTGATTGTAATGAACCTCCTGGTAGAATCAACCCCAAAAAGAACAGAAAGAAGCTTCAGATATGGTGGGTGCATATTGAGGGGCAGGGGGGTGACCAAAATTGACATAGGAGGAGGCAATAAAAAGATACTTAAAAGATTGGAATATATCCAAAGATTTTTCTCTAGATAGGACCGCGTAGAAATTAGCGATCCATGTGCCCGAACCATAATATTCTTTTCAACCCTTTTCTTTCTTCAAATTTTTGCTCGTGCAGTTTTTATTAGGTTTCATCTCTAGTCTACCCCAACTTGCGTGGGACAAAAGGCTTTGTTGTTGTTGTATATTGCCACGAAAGTATGCATCACACTTTTGTCCAATGATAATAAGCACTCTCAAAATATCATAAGATACACAAAAAATTCTACAGACCTTCACATTGAGATATTCGCCTGGCTGAAAGTCCATTATCTGCAAGCGAGGGATAAAGATATTACAAAAGGTGTTCTCCATTCAACATTCAGAAACAGGCAGTTTATGTTATCTAAATTAACAACTGTGGATTATATATTATGATGTGGGACCCATAGCACCTTACACAGAAACACAAGATCAATGTAATGAACTCTGAGTCATATGGTATATTTTGCAAGATTGTTACTAGTGCCCAGAATTATGGAGTGATTCACACAGCACAAAACCTTGTCCAACAGGAAATGCTCCAATGTGCGCACACATTTCCTTGTTTATTGCTGAAACTCATGAATAACCCTCTACCTCTACCTCTCCCTGTCCTTCCGTCTCAATGAATAACCCTCTACCTCCCCTCCCCCTCCCCCTCCCCCCATCTTCCCTCAACGTGGCTAAGAAAGAGTTCTAAATACAATGCTTTGTCTGTTGAAACTCAACGTTGAGTGGAATGATGTGGAATGCAATTAGCAAATTAATCAGCACAAGGTAATCAAACTTACATGGATATTAAAGTCATAAGGCAGAGAAGTGGGTAGCAGCTTCCTCAGTTCAAATACCTGGTGAAAAAACAAGAGGCAAGAAACTCATCTCAGAACTGAAGACTGGAGGGCTTAACAGAAAAGAAAATGACTGTCTTGCAGTTGGCAAGAAGCATAAGCAATATAGCCTGATGTCAGTTTATACATCCAGATTCTGAAATATACAATAAGTTTGTTGATTAGTAGTTCCTGCTTCTTGAACACGCATGGTATAAAAAAAAAGCAGGCTTGCTAAATGGAAGGCAATTCAAGTTAGTTAGGTTCCTAAGATTGTACACAAGATAATCTGCAGAAGAAGTACAGCCACATTGTACCTCTCCTGGGGTTTCAAGGAGGGGTTGCTTATCTGTTGAGCCAACAACTAGATCAGGATGGTAATCCCCAATGGTTGTGTACCTAAAGGAACAGAATTGCAACAGAACTCAATATTTTCAATAAAAATAAGAAAAAAAAGCGAAAAAATGAAGCATTAACTGAAAAAAACTGGTGTGCCTGAGTTAAGCAAATCATATTCACAATGAAAAGAAATGGGGAAATGACAATTATTACTTGACTTAAAATCGATCAATTCTATCATGGAACTTAATTCAATCTTGAAGATTAGACAACACCTAACTGACATATGAACTTCAACAAGACTGCTGTAGCTAGGTCAATAATGAAGGTACAAATCAAATTTGCAAAACAGTGGCATTTAACAATTGTACCTCCTCTCAAATATTACAAGAGTGGTTGGTTCATCTGAAATCATAGAGTGCTTCAAGTTTGCAGGAAGATAGGCATAAGAGTCCACCTGCAATCATCATCAAGAAAATTAGTAACCAAACTATCCAGGAGACGCTTTACTTCTCAAAGGTAGGTAAACGAGGACAACATTTAAAACAATCATGATTGTGGAAATAACTATATTGTTTATGGGACAAATATATGCCAATGGATAGTCTCCGATCCACGCTCTGCTTACGTATTGAACCTCATTCCCTTATATGCCACACCTTTGAAAACCTTACCCGTTCTGTCACTGTTGACAAAATTTCGTAAGTTAAACAAATGGGGATTAGCAAAGATCATGTTATCCCTGTGTTCATTTGCAGGAAAATGAAAGAGAGAAAGAGGCAAAGGAATTTTCCCTATTGTTTACAGCCGGAGAATGCAAAATTGATAAGTCTCAGTTCTGTTCATTCATAATCATGTCAAATAACAAAACCAATGTTGAATCTGCCAAGTTTACCATCTCATATATAGTTCCTGTTTATTATGTATAAACTTGTCAATTATTATCTTTTCCCAGACTTTTATGTCATATCATCATTGGATTTCAGCATCTTTTAAGCTTTATTTCACATTTTCACAAGTTAATTAAAACATGCTGTGTCAGTCTAACAACAAAACCAGAACTAGATAAATCCAAATACATGACCACCATTGGAGTAACACTGCATTACAAAATCACATCTGCTAAGATGGTATCTGCCGATGACATGGTCGAATATTGTCCTTACTAGCACGCAAGTAGAAATGATTTCAAAGGCCTGCTTCAAGAAAATAAATATTGTGGACTGAAGTTGGCCATAGTAAGTTAAGCATAAATTCCCAAAATACCATGTCCTTACAAACCTGTAATGTTCTCCAAAAAAGCATCCCGATGAATCCGTTAAGTTATGTCATGGAATCAGTCATGTTTAAGTACCCCAATGCTTCTAGAGAAATACATAACTAATTTAATTAAACATTCACAAAAAGCAAGCATCATATAATCTTACCAACAGAGAATGGGTAGTTCCACTCTCCACAGACAATGCAATGCTGCCTTGGAGTACAAAGATAAGCCTGGAAATTATTTACAATTGGAGCACTGAAAATCTCATTAAGGGAGTGGTCATAATTCCAAGTCAAACAAAGAGAAGGGTGTTGACAAATGAATTACTCCCTCCGTTAAGGCACGGTTCGACTTAGTGAGACCTCCAGAATTGAACTTTGGCCGTTAATTACTTTCACAACACGTTGTTCATAACAACAAAATCATGATCATAGGAAAGTACTTTCAAATATGAATCTAATGGTATCACTTTTCTGCCACAAAACCTATATATTGTTGATCTAACATTAGAAAGTTTGGCTCTCAGCTTACATGGGCACCTTGTAAAGATCAACAGGGGTCACTTAACTAGATGTGCATTACAATGCAGCTTATCGTCTAGGATTAGGAATTGTCCATTTCTCGCACTCTTTGAAAATGATAATAATTCCAAGCATACATAAGTGCTATTCTAACTTGTGAGTTAAGCATCGAACCTTTCAACATCTTTCGGTGGTAGGGCTGATTTTGATCCATCTGCAATCCACAACATAAAACTTAGTAATTTGCTATTTTACCAAAGACTTAGTTCGATCAGAATTCAATATGGCATGTCATGGTGTACAAAGAAAAAGGGTATAAGCTTTAATTGAGAGCTGCTGAGCTTGGCATTATTGGCCCAAGAATCTGACTGTACAAGATCTAGATGCACAAACGCTGTCCATGGCCCTGATGAATATAAATCAAACATAGGGCTCTCCCCTATTGTGCCCTCAAAAAGAAAAGAAAAATACTAGATCAAATGATCTAAACATTTTGTCATCCATCTTGATCATTAAATTTAGCACCTACTATTTTGTCATATGAGTTAACAAAACTAAAGATCTATGCAGTCACATATATATCTAGCTATGCTTTGTAAGGGGGACAAATACCACACCTTGCATGTTTGCCAAGTACATAGTAAAGTGTGCCCCAAGAGCTGGACTGATCAAATATGCTCCCAACGTGTTGATCCTAAAGAGAGTAAATGGATGGCATTAACATAGCTGTATAAAGTTCATGGAAAGTACATGGATAAGGTACTGTACCAATCAGCCAAAGGGCTGAATACGTGGCTTTCTGGTGTTATTAAAGCATGATCCTTTTCGTAGACACTACGTGTGAAGCCAGGTAAATCTGGAGATCCACAAAGAGAACAAAATTAGCATGAATGAACTAGATAATAAGAGCAACCATCTGTAGGGAAACAAGCATATCTTAATAGTAAATGATACAGAAGCTCTCAAGCAAACCTACTTTTAAGCCTAGGTATACAGACAGAAGCATGAATCAGAATGTATCTGTAGGATGCTTCTTTTTTTTTGAACTCATGTATCTGTAGGATGCTTAGCAAGTGGGAGATAAGCTTATCTAAATTCATGGTCTCCGGGGTCAATCTACTTCAAGGAAAGAACCAACTATCATAAAATACCACTAGATTGCAGTTCCACATCCACCAGAAGCGGAGCGCCCATCTAATCTAAAAATGTAGGAAAACATTGGCTCCCACAGCATCATGACGGAGACAACCTCATCCTCATCCGATCCTTGACATGGTTAAGGGTCAAAACACGCTTCTAATTTCCTTGGATATACACAAAAAATGCATCTATTTATTTTTTCTGTGGCCCATGCATCGAACATCGACCATCAAAATCGTGGTTGTCCATCAGTTAAATTAGGTCGTGCTAACTCATCAGTGATCATTTACATCTGGTTCATACAATACAACAACAGCATTTCCTACGGGCACGGGCATCCCAAAATTAGCAAACCCGTGCGGGGGTGTGAGACGGTGCGTCCGATTCTGGCCGTGCAGGAGGTACCTTGCAGGTGTACGGGCGCGAGCGTGGGGTTGGTGACCTTCCAGTAAAGCGGCGGCCGCCGGGAGCACTCGCTGGACGGCTCCGCCGAGCAGAACCCCTCGCCGCCGCCGGCCTCCGCTAGGGAAGCGAGCAGCACGAGGGAGAGGAGGAGGAGGTGGTGGCCTGCGGAGAGCATCTCGCGCGGCGCGGGTGGGAATGGAGTGCGCTCGCGAGGTTTTGGGATTGGGATTGGGGGAGCAGGAGGAGGACGAAGGCCCGTCGCAAGTCGGGTGAGCGTCGAGCGCTGAGGCTGAGCGCACCCGAGGCTGTAGCTCGTTGGTGGGCCCCACTTGATGACTCGGATTCCATGAGGCTTTCTCAGCTTCTTTGAGGCTAGCCCCCCGCCGAGTGGCAATACCGGATCTAGCTCCCGGCGGGGGGCAATGCCATTTTTGCCACTGTGATGCACTGGGCACGTGACACCTGTCAAAATCGCGAATTGAGCCCGCGACGGGCCGAAATCGCGCCCTCAGCCCGCAACAGGGGTGGGCCGCGACGGTAGGCCGAGCGCGCTCCTGGGCTGCGACGCCAGGCGAGCTCTCGCGCTGCTGGGCCACGACGGCCTGCTCGTCGCGCTCCTGGGCCGCGACGGCGCCGGTCGCGCTGTCGGCTCGGTCGGCTTGGTCGGGGGCGGAGGCAGGTGGCGCTCGACGGCGGAGGCGGGTGGCACTCGGGGGCGGAGGTGGGCAACGGCGACCACGGCAAAGGTCGGCAGCTCCGGGGCGAGGCAGTGGGAAGGGCGAGCGCCCCGGCGGCGGAGGGGAGCGGCAGCGGCGGGCGGGTGGGCGACGGGGCTTGGGCGGCTGACGCGAGGAGGCGGCGGTGGGTTGGGGGCGGCGCTCGGATGGAGGCTCCGGTGAGGAGGGCAGTAGGCGGAGACGGCAGCTCGGGTCAGCGGAAGCGGGCGGTGCTCGGGGGCGGCGGAAGCGGACGGCGGAAGCGGGCGACGGAGGGGAGCAGCGAGGCAGCGGAGCGGAGGCGGCCCAGGAGCGCGACGAGCGGGCCGTCGCGGCCCAGCAGCGCGAGAAGAAGCCCGTCGCGGATGGGGGCCGCGGCCCACTCTGTCGCGCGCTGGGAGCCTGCAACCAGGCCGTCGCGGGCTGAGGGCGCGATTTCGGCCCGTCGCGGGCCCGATCCACAATTTTGACAGATGTCACGTGCCCAGCGCATCGCGGTGATAAAAATGGCATTGCCCCCTGCCGGGGGCTAGATCCGGCATTGTCACTCGGCGGGGGGCTAATTATGCCTTTTTCCGCTTCTTGGGGCCATCCACGAGTGTTTTTTCCTCTGTTTTTTCTAGGCCGGGCTAACCAAGACGTTGCCATGGAGGAGTCGGAATCCGTGACATACATTCCAGCATTACATGCTAAGCCCAAGACTAACCCATGCTTCCATCTCAAAAATAAAAAAAGATTAACCCATGCCGATAGTTCGATAGACGCGAAGCAATGCTGTGCGGGAATAATCATCATCGTCTCAGACTAAGGTCTTCTACTCTGTCATGCTATCGATCCAAGACGAAGTAAATTTTGACAATTGACAGTACCGCCACGGCGTCATGACGGTCCACTGCCACCACAAGGCAGTTATCGTGGGGACATAGAGACTATCGAAGATGCTAATAAATGACCCGCGATCGGTTTCCTCATCTACGACGTGTGGATGGTCTGTATACATACCCTATTATCCTACATCGATCATTGCACTCCGATAAGAATATAGCATGCTCTTAGTTTTTATCCTTCTCGAGAATTCTTCTCTCCCGTATATCTCCTCTCTCCAAACAAGACACTACCACGCCTCGCCTCTGATGTCGCCATGCCTCACCACCATACCAGAGACCGTCCTCGTTGTTAAACCATGGATTCGTTCCTTCCTCGGCTTTGCATTCTCTCTCGATGTCACACGAAGCTTACCAGGTTGGACACCCCTGTCCCAGACTCCACATCACCGCTGGCTACCGCCCTACCCCACTACAGAGAAAGGTAGGAGAATGTGGAGATGTCAGATCTACACTTTAAGGGTCTGAATTGGAAGCTTCAATAGATCTAGGTGAAAGTTGTTATTTGGGTTTTTTTGGGTTGAAAGTTCCATTTTTGTGTGATTCAAAGCTTAAATTGTTGAATTAGGAAGCTATTGGGATGTAATTATTTCCATATAGACCGGCTCGTAAAGTCCTAAGTTGCACTTACGTGGCAACAAAAACAAATCAAATGAGGGTCACAAGTCAATAAGCAATTAGCGAGCCAAAGATCAAAGATGAGTTCATTAGGGGTGTATGAGAGGTTTTGGTCCACCATGGACCATGCACCATCCATCTCCTTAGTCCATTATGGACTCATGGACCAAGTTTTCGACTTCTACCCCTCTCTTCTCAATCCTTCAAGAGTATCTTTGGTCATTTATCAAAGAGTTGTTGCCTATATAAGCTCCTTATGAGGGATGCAATCCATCCATAAATGAGAAATCTCATGAGGAGGCATAGAGCTCCAAGTCGTGGATCGAGAGCTCTAGGAGTAGCCTTGGGAAGTCGTCGAAGGCACAAGTCGTGTAAGAGGCTTCTCTCTCGACATAGGACTAGACCGTGTTCCATGAGTCAATCGAACCTAGATATCAAAGTGCCTCATTTTGTCGAGCGTAATAAGGTCGTCGTATACGACCCAATACTATTGGACATAGCCATCGAGCTATCGACACCTCCTCTCTAATGTTGTTTCTGCAAGCAACATAAGCTTTATTTGTTGTAGTAGAAAGCTTGTAGGTGTTTGGTTAAAAGTTGTCACGACAATGAAAAAATCAGTTGAAAGTTTGGTTTATTGAAGTAGAAAGCTATGGTATAAACCAGTTGGAAGTTGGGATATGTCAAATCAAAGTTTAAATCTATTCGGTTTCTTGCTGAAAAGTTGGTATACATCAAGTTTAAAGCTGGTTTTTTTTGTTAGAAAATTTGCAAAAAGGATTGAAAGCTACTCTTTTCCTTTCTAGTTTTCTCCTACTCCGGCGATAGGAGCTGCGTTGCTGCTCGCTGGAGATGGTGGCGATATCGATAGTGGAGCAGGATTGGTAAGGGTTGTCATGGGAGCAACACAAGGGGGAAAAGGGGATATACATAGCAAAGTGATGGGGCGGGGGGAGGAGAAGGGGAGGGTCATTCCGGTAGCTCACTGTAGCTATCGAAAATCGACCGTGGGGACGATCATCCATAAATTAGCGATCCCTAGAGACAGTTGATACATGCAATAATCATCGAAGAAACCATAGCCAGTTATGATTGATGCAGATAATAGTGAACCCCACAGTCGAATCTCATCACCCTCTCCACCATGCATATATATATATATAGAGAGAGAGAGAGAAAGGGAAGAGGGAGGCTGGTTACGAGGGGTGAAATCTTGATGTCACTTTTTATATCCTAGTTACGATTACATTGGATTTTGGTGTCAACAATGAGACAGAGAAAACTAGTCATGAGTTCAACATTTATTGATCATCTCTGATCTCTCCTGCATCTACAAGGCTGCAATATCATGTCACCAATCTATCTCTCTCCTCCATAAAGAAGCTCTAGGGCGATCGAGACATCGCCGATCTGGTTGATGGAGAGGACGAGGGTGACATCATTCTACTCCTTCTCTACCATCAAGCGGCGAGCTCGGATAGGAAGGGTAGATAAGTGAGCGGCAATGATGACTAGAAGGTGAGCCGAACAAAATGCGATAGCTGTTGGGGAACGTGCTACACAAAACAAAAATTTATCGCGTACAATCCACCCCAAGATCACTATCGAGGTGCAGGCAACGAGATCATACCTTCAACGATCACGTCAATACAGCGGAGAAGTTGACCGATGTCGATGAAGTCCGCAGACTCCCGCAGCTAGGTTATACCTCCCAGCCGCGAGAGCAATCTCCTCGCGAATAGTTCGCCCGATCGAACGTCGAAGTATACGACGTCTCCGAGGTATCCACGCGTACCGGATCAGCGACACCGCGGTAATGTGTGGACCAGCACACAAGAACAGCGGGGATCTACGAGAAGGAGAAGCAGCAGCGCGCTGGCAGCTGTACTAGATCCAATCTAGAAGAGAGAGAAAGAAGGCTGTGGCCAATCTAGAGATGGCCAGCCTAGGGTTTAGGGCTGCCTCTGGGGCCGCTTCTGGGGCTGCTCGGGATCCCCTTTGAGGTGCCCTGCCCCTCTATTTATAAGGGTTGGGGCAGCTCTCCCTAGGCAGGTGGAGTCCTACTCTAGCAGGGACACCCTGTTGGAGTTGGAGTCCAACTCCACCAGACCCTTCTAGAACCTTCTAGAACTTCTGGAACCTTCTAGAATTTCTAGAACCTTCTAGAACTTTCCGGAACACTTCTGGACATCACCAGAACCATCCGGGACCTCCCGGAACACTTTCGAGATCATCCGAAACACTTTCGAAACCTCCCGGAACACTTTCGAGATCATCCGAAACACTTTCGAAACCCTTCTCTCTCGTTCTCCATAATCGTAGCATTCCTAAATGTCGCTAAAACGTTAAGTGTGTGACCCTATAGGTTCGAGTATATGTGGACATGTCTGGAACACCTTCCGGTCAATAATCGTCAGCGGGATCTGGACACCCATAACGATTCCCACATATCATCGAAGATCTTTATTGAGCGAACCTCGTATTACCGCATATCATCCTTTTGCCTCACGATACGTTACACAACCCGAGGCGAGACTTTGACGGTATCCCTGTGATCAACTCCTTGATCACCATACCTAGTTATCCTCGTTACCGGTTTGTACTCTTTTCTCGTTTCCGTATTCCGGTATCCCCGTGACTAACCTTTTAGTCACAATACCTGGCCAGGCGATGCTGGACTCCGTAATACCGAGTGGGTCCAGAGTGTATCTCTCCATCGCCGGATGGGCAAATCCCAGTCTTGAGATATCTAGAACCACGATATACTTTCTGGTGTACCTGAAAGTCACCTTTATAATTACCCACTTACGGAGTAACGTTTGATGACCCCAAAGCAACCATCCGGTATCCAGGTGTACGATATTCTCATGGTCTAAGGACGCAAGTAAACGTTAACACATAATGAGAAGATACTGACAACATATTGACGAAGTGATCTCGCAGTATCTCATAATGGGGTCTATCCAACACCATTGTTACCCTAACAATGTGTTCCCATTATTGCCGGCATCCTTGTTACATTAACAATGCCCATGGTCAGGAAAACAAGACCATCAACAATACATGAGCTAGTCTAGAGGCCTGACTAGGGATCTGAATGGTGTTTATTATTCCACACATGCAATTAGGTTTTTCTCTGAATCTCATATTCAAGAACCAATGCAATTCTAGCATAGAACATAAACTTAATCATGAACATGAAAATAGAATAATAACAACTTTATTATTGCCTCTAGGGCATATTTCCAACAATAGCTACCCTCAAGGCACGGTATGATCATATTCTTGGGGGATTATTCTTGCGTTGGTATGAGAATAGTGACCCACAACCTCGTTGGGATCTTTCAATCGTGGATCTGTTCTCTATCGCCAAAACAAGTTCCTAGGTTCTATTTGGAACATGTGAATTTTTATAGATTCATGCGTTCTAAACTTGTCTCTATTTATAGGTAGTCACATATGCTTACGAGTTCGTGTGTTGATATGTGCCCTCGTTTGGCTCACATATGTGTGTGAGTAAAATTTGTAAAACTATTTATATTTCATACATACTATCTCAAAACTCTAAATTGAAGCTCCTATTTCACATAAACTTTGATTTAAGGAGACTTAGCATCGCAAAACTCGTAGGTTTGACCATTACTAGCCATTGGTCTAACGAGGAGGATCCACCAAGAACGTCTCCTTCCATGGTTAGGGAGTAACAAAAGAGGTGTGATGCACCAAGATTAGTCATTCTGGTACATGTGCAATTTATTTCTTATTCCCTTGTCTTAATGTATAAGGCGCAATGTCCAAGTTTAAGATCTGATCAATAATTAATCTAATAATATTTAAGTTATGCGATACAAAATTGGTATCATTGCATTTGTATTCAAAAGCAGTTTCTTATGGTTATGCTTTTGTAACTGTTAATAAAATTTTAAAGAATAAATTTATAATTAAAAATTCATATCGTAACAATACGTCTATGTATTCACACGAAGGGAGTATTCAATACCTCGGCACATGATGTCTGTTGTTTAATACCTGGACCATAGCTGCTGCTGTTGGGTACATGTGCAAAGTCTCAATACCCTTGCATATACATCAGGAGAACTAATCTAACCATGGAAAGAGACCATGACAGGTGGGCCCTCAACGTCGGATACAAAAGTCTTCTTAACTGAGTTTTTGTGAAACTGAGCTTGAATCTGGAGTTTTGCCATGGCTGGCACATGGTACATCATTGGGGGTTCATCCACAAGATGATCTTTCCACTTAACATTTAAATCCTACCCAGTCCAGCTCTCCATCTCCGGTACGTGACGTCCGGCGCCCATCGCCCCGTCCGTAACACGCACGACGCAGTCTCCCCGTTACGGTTGCACCATTTACCCACCCCCCTCGTAAGCCGTCAAACCAAAGCGAGCGGGACACGCGAGCAACGGAAAGAGGGTGACGAGCCCCAGAAGCGAAGGAGACAAACCCACCGGAGCCCGAGCCCAGGCCCGGGCCCGCGGCCCCGATGCCCTTCCTCTCGACGCCGTCGTTCGACCTCTCCGCCGGCTCGGAGCCCACCCTCGGCCCGCGCCCTCCTCCTCCTCCCCCGCAACCCGCCGCCGCGACTCCCCCGCAAGCGCACGCGCCGCAGGTGTCCGAGGCTGCGGCGCGGCGGCTGCGAGAGGCGGAGGAGCGGCTGCGGGAGGCCATCGAGGAGCTCCACCAGCACCGGGGAGGCGGAGGGGGAGGGGATAAGGGGGACAAAGAAGGTTGGTGGGGGTGCTGTGGGCACGAGGGAGAGTCGTGCGCGGCGCACGCGGCGGGGAACCTGTGCCAGACCTTCCTGCTCTCCTACGGCGTCCGCGTCGGCATCGGGATCCTCCTCCGGGCCTTCAAGCTCGCGCGACGCAGATCCTACGCCTCGCTCCTCGACCTCAAGGTCCCAAGACCTTACCTACTCTACGAAATTCCGTTCTTTTCTTGTTTGTTTGTTTGTTTGGTCGTGGATTCTCTCATAGCTAATTTAGATTGGGTTTGGGTGGAATTCGTTGCTAGAATGTGGATGCTGCTCATGCTACAGCTATCACTATCTCTGTGTTTATTACTTGAATAAGTAGGTGGCAACGAGCTAGTTCTAGTATTTGTGTAGGAGTAAAATATTCTATCCAGCTGTTGTGTTTGTAGTCCAGATAATAAGTACATGCCTTTATCAGTCGGATTGCTGTAACTGATCTACTTACAGAATGTTTCCTGCTATGCATTGAATTGGTCTGTTTCTTGTCTTGAGGTTGCCCACTCTAGCCTTGCAAACAGATACATTCTTTTTTTAGGCTAATAATGTTCTATTACTACTGTTCTGCCCTTCTCACTGATCCATTTCTTTCTTCTTTAGCCCCCTCTGTTTTGCTGAATCAGTGAAACAGAGAAGTGTAAATTGTACAAGAAATTTTGTAGTTCTCATACAGATCTTCTAATTCTCAGCAACTGGTTTCGGAGAAAGATCTAATAGTAAGGGAGGAAGCTTGCCGGGTAGGGTTACTTTTTGGAGGTTTCACTGGATCATATCATGCACTTCGATGTTTCCTTAGGAGATTTCGTAAAAAGGAAACACCGTTCAATGCGTAAGTAACTACATGCTTATGCTCCTTTGTCTAATTCATCTTATTCGATTGGTTAGGACACATGTACAATATAGGTGTATATTTAGGACCTGGGAGGGTCTCTAAATAGGTGCAAGATAGGATAATTTCTTTTATATGCTTTTGGTCAAATCATATTCATGACTCAACTGAAGGGCGTGATGGAGCAGAATATTATCAGGTTCGGTGGCAGGCTTGGCCATACTAGCACTAGATGATTCAAGTAGGAGGCGCACCCTTTCTCTATATCTTCTAGCAAGGCTTGCTCAGGTCAGCAACAACTGAACACTTGTGATATAGCAAAGTTGCGTAGAAAGTCTACTATCCTCATGTTGCACCGCTTGATCCTTGCAGTGTGCATATAACTCTGCAAAGTCTAAGAATAGATTTCACTTTTGGGGAAGCCATTGGAGACATGGAGATGCATTACTTTTTTCTGTCGCATCTGCCCAGGTAACAAAATGAAGTTGGCTGACTTGCTATAATCTAAAGATTATTCTGTTATGAAGGGAGAAACTTGTGTAATCACCTGGGTTTATCTTTCCAGATTATGTATGCTTTTGTTATGAGGCCTGAAAGCTTACCTAAATCGTACCGGGACTTCATCCAAAAGACAGGACCAGTTGCGGAACCTGTTTACAAAGCTGTCAGAGATAGCTGCAGAGGTGGTCCGGTGGATCTCATTGGCCTCTCGGCCTATTTAGCAAACAAGAATAATTCAAATTTGATAAATTTGACAAAATGTCCATCCATTATTCCATGTTCCGTGATTCATCCTGACAGAGCATCGTGCTTGGCTCATAATGTTACTGTCACTTCATCAACATTCAAGAAAACATTCCCTCTGTACTTCTCATTGACATTTGTCCCCTTTGTTGTTCTACGTCTTCAAAAGGTAACTTAGCACCCACTACGTTTCCTCTATATATTCAAAGATGAAGCTGTAAAATTGAAACCTGCCACGTGATTGCTTTCAGTTGTGTGAAGTATTCTTGTCTCCAAGTACATTCGATGCTTCAAACAAAAACCTAATCTTACACAATACCTTCAAATTATATTTTGCCACCATATTTGTACCTGCTATGTTTGAACTTTTCTAAATGCAAATGTGCTCACATCATTCTTTTAGTTGTATTCTGCTGGTGAAACAAAATATTGACCCCCAAGTCCTAAACACCCAACAACACTGGCATGATGTAGGGGGGTATATTGGGTGCACTAGCACCCTTGAGGTGTACTAGTGCACTAGGCCCCCAGTTCACCATTCAAAAGGTCACATAAAATTTTGATTTTTTTGTCAACATTCATACAACATGCATCTACCATGTCACAAAATTTTAAATCCAAATTGAATCAACAGCTTGAGAAACAAAAAATACAAATCGGATTGTGAATAGTTCCGGTGGGGGTACTGTTCACTCAGATTTGAATTAGGTAATATTCACAACCAGATTTGTCTTTTTTGTTTCTCGATCTGTGGATCAAGTTTGCATTTGAAATTTTGTGACATGATAGATGCGTATTATTTCTATGTCATGATTTTTTTCAGATTTTTTTAAAAATTAGAGATATTTTATGGTGACCTAGTGCATTAGTACACCTAAGAGGGCTAGCGCACATAATATGACCCCATAATGTAGCTTCTTATTATTTATTATTTTTTAATATCAATTATCTGTCCATGCCTATCCATCTTATATGTCAATCATCTAATACATAATATTCCTTGAGCAAATGTTAGTTCTTGGAATCCCCAGCTGCAACTTGTTGGCGTGCTCTTGTGGGTGCAGTTCGCTCTACCACCTTTTTATCTGCTTTTGTCACTCTCTTCCAGGTAATTGTCGGTAACTAGTATATCCCTTTGTGCATAACTGTTTCATGATGTTAATAGCTTTCTGGCATCATTGGTAGGCTGCCATCTGTTTGCACCGTAAAGTTGCAAACAAAGACCACAAACTTGTGTATTGGTTTGGTGGTTTAATGTCTGGTCTTTCCATTCTTTTGGAGAATAAAGCTAGAAGAGCTGAGCTAGCTCTCTATGTACTTCCCCGTGCTGGAGAATCTCTATGGTATATATTGATCAATCGCCACCTTCTCCCAAATATAAAAAATGCCGAGGTAAGTTTCTTTATTGCTAATGTTTTCCTTTACCTCAACTCTTCAAGAGAAGCTACATGAAGATTTCTTGTACACTGTCCTCTAGTTCTTTACTGAACGTCACCTGAGTGAAAGACAATGTGAAGTAACATTTTCCTTTACCCAAGAATCCAAAGTTCTATGGTGGAGCACAGTGTGCTGTTTGCCATGATGACTGGAAGAGATCTTAAGGGTACACAAACATGTTTGGAGATATTGTAGTGCAGTATGCTCCTCGGCTAAGATGCAGATTGTAGCGAAAGATGTCCTTTGAAGAATCAGTATGATAACTTCAGTTATGTAAAAAGCTGTAGCACCATGAGTTGTGATCGGGGCTTGACTTCCAGATTCCGGATTAATTCCACCAATGAGGGGAATAATGAGCAATTAGGTGCTCGTTGGGAGTAGTGACCCAATGGGCATTAGTGTTGCCAGTCAGCTAGTTGTTTGTCACCTGAATGACACGGTCAATTTGGCGTAGTGCCTGGAGAAACTAGTAATTGGTGTCTTTAGTTTGTGCCCGTATGTAGCACATGAAACCAAACCAAATTTTGGCGTCACTAAAATCTGGGTGCCCAAACTGGGTAGCAGGTTTTGGCCAAGTTTGGTTCCAAAGATGAACTTGAGAGCCAACCTAAAACATAAACCATACCAAAATTTTGGCATCAAAGCCAAACAGTAGCCTCTTAAGGTTATGAAACCAAACAGTCACAGTAACCACGATTACTTACAAAGTCTCTTTCCTTTTGTTTTAGTTTTTTTCCAAAGAAATGTAAAACCACAGTTAAATGAGAAAACTCTTGTAGAATTAGTATGGGCTGTAGTGCAAACTCTGCAATTGCTAGCGCTGTGGTAATTTGGTGTTGGGAACCTCTGCTGTTGATACTTGAATACTACAACTATTAGTTACTTTTTCTTCTGTAAATTTTTTTCTTTGCCTGCTTTATTTCTCTCGGCGTTTTGGATCTGCCGTTCCAGAAATCAGGTAAATTTCATACTTAGCAGATTCAATGGCATTAACATGGCAAACATTACAGGTGGCTCTTTTTTGCATGTGCATGGGAGGAATCATGTACTTTCTGGAGTATGAACCAGAGACCATGGCTCCATTCCTTAGAGGCCTCATCCGGCGTTTTCTGGCGAGCAAGATAAGCAACCCAAGCCCACCTCCCAATCGCGACGCCTCCTACTCCTACCTTCAGACGTTGAACGTGTTGGGGCAGTCAAGAACACGTCCTGGCCCGGAGAAT
Organism: Stipa capillata; assembly: GCA_019208055.1. Lineage (NCBI taxonomy): Eukaryota > Viridiplantae > Streptophyta > Magnoliopsida > Poales > Poaceae > Stipa > Stipa capillata. The sequence goes on from JAGXJF010002234.1 coordinate 88,660, forward strand.
GGCCTACCTACATCGGAGACGTACACCCTTGAATCAATTCCTGGACTTTAAGAGTTCAGAGCTAGACATCACACTCGTGGTAGTTTCGGGTCTTTGATTGTACACATCGAAATAAACAAATCCTGTCCTAAAAACATCTATGCGGGATGTGCCATCCTTTTGTATGGGTGGAGTTCAAGAAATACGACGATACGGGGTAGGTAACTAGGTATTAGCGTCCCTTACAAAAATAAATAGGGCCGGCACATATCTGTTGGGAGTGGAACATTCTAAAGCGATTCTTGGTTCTTATATTTGTTACATTTGTGGCAAAACTGTAAATCCATGTTAAGAGTTGTCTATGTTAAAAACTTGCAAGATCAGGTCGTTGTTAACTAAAAATCCATGCTCAAGCTTCTAAACCCCTAATATCCACTGGTAACGACCACACCTGTTGGCTCGAGGGCAATAAAAGGATAGAATACATCCATCCAATTATCTATATCTATACTACCTTATAAAAGGGGGAGTTTTTCTTTTCTAACTCCACCCCACAAATCGTACCCAGATCTCTCACATCCGTCTGATCCAACACATCTAAAGGCTATTATGAGTTTGATGGTCTGCCAATCTAATGGCTAATATTACTTTGATGGTCTGCCACCTAAGAATTACCCACCATGCCATTCACTTAAAGTTGATAGTAATTACCCACCATTGCCCTTACTTAAAGTTGATAGTAATTATCCACCATTGCCACTGCTATACCCTCCAGCGTCCCTTTCTCCCGAATATGCGCCACACGTGGCCGCCGCGCCCACGCCACGCTTTGGCCGTGCGCGTGCGCCACTTCCGTTGTCTTCTTCGATGCGATGCAGTATAGATTGCGTTGCACGTGTATACGTTTAGGTTCCGACGTCATGGCGCTATCGAGGACCACGCCGCCCTCCCCCTACTACCTGACGATCTCCGCTGCCTCCTCCTCCACACTAACCTCCCCCGTGCGAGCCTCCATCTCGCGCACGCAGCCACGCAACGGAGGGCGTGATGCCGCCGCTACCGGTGATCTCCTCCTCCTCGCACGGCCCCACCACCACCACCAACCGAAAAAGCTCACGCACCAGTAGAAGCTGTGCCGCATCAACGAAATTGACGCGTTGCTCACCGACCTCGGCACCGACGGCGTGTCCTCCTCGCTGCTGTAATCCAGGACAATCCGTGATCCAGAAGATAGATTGGACGACAAGCATTTGTATTGTGTCATTGGTTATATTCGATGATTGGGCGACAAGCATTTGTATTGTGTCATTGGTTATATTCGATTTTGTTTGACAATATATATTGATCATTCTTTAGTATTCCAGAGGAACAATGATATCCACTTTCTTTTTGCACCATCTCCATTTGTAAGTTATTTTAGCCATCATTGTTGGTAGAATGCATGTATGGATAGAAAATTATGTTTTATATTTTTTCACGTTTAATTTATGTTAATCAAGACGTGCGTTGCACGTGCACAATTACTAGTCATTTCAGAATGCCAACTCTCTTCATCAAACCAGGTCGCAGGGCTACTTTGCCCGCATGGATCACCCTCGGAAATACCACCCCTACAAAACTTTGGCACAAGGTTTATTGATGAACCGCCACATTATACAGTATGTCTTCCCGAAGTTGTCCCGGGTTCGAGATTTTCTTAGCGCACTCCCAATGCATTGTATCTTACGTTGTATCTTATTGTATTAAATAATTATTTAGATACAACCTTCTCAATGGTTTGTACCTTAGTGTTGTATCTAAAACATTCTCATTTATTATATTTTATGATCTATACTATCATTTTTAACCTTGTTACCTATTTGTGGTATAGTTCTATTACATAGCAGTACATGTATGAGCTACATAGGATTACTTAAGAATTAATTTACATCGATTATACCGCTAAAAGCCGGTTCTAAATTAAGAGACAATTTCCTTGTCTTTTCTCCATAACTACCCTGCCACATAAGCTTTTTGCCTAGGTGGCATACTTAAGAGACAGCTGAGTTGGAGCATTGAGACTGTCCTTAAAGATCATTGTTTAGATTTTTCAAAATGTTATGGGGCCCTTGTAATAGATCATACTCCCTTCGTCCACAAATGTAAGGCGTGCATGGAATTTAAGATTCAATTTTGACCAATAATTAAATCAATAATATTGAATTATATAACACAAAAGTGATACCATTTGAAAATATGTTTGAATATGAATCCTATAATATCACTTTTGTGTCATATAATTTAATACTATTGGTTTAATTATTGGTCAAAACTAAACCTTAAATTTCGTGCACGCCATTTGTGGATGGAGAGAGTAATACATAAGCTAATTTTGTCTTAAAAAGTTATGTCATTTTTAATATCGAACATTACATGATTCCTATTTTCCTAGATTGTCAACCCCAGAGTTTATATCATAACACTGAGTCCAATACACCATATGAAACAGTCCTTAAAATGGTTAGCAGCTAAAGGGAAACGATGAGTTTATTCCAAACAAGGCAACAGAAAGATGGTGTCAGATGGAAGCACAAAGAGGTATTCATAAATTTCCTTGTTGCGCTCCGTTTCCCGTTAAATTTGTCCACAGATCGACTAATGTTGCCAAAGAAGATCGTAAACTTTAACAACCTTTTTATAGGAAAGTATTTCAACTGCTTAATTGCAGGGAGACAAATATAATCCTGTCTCCTAGTGTGGATTCTTGATAGAGTGGTGAGCACCAGATGCAATGGATTCGTGAATTCAAAGGAATAAAAACGGAACATTTCACTGAAAAGTTGACCACAATGCAGCCGTTTAATTTAATGAGTATTGCTCCAAGCTCCCCCAAAAATCAGTTGCAAATTGCAGGTCACAAATAATAGACATTCCATTCTCAGCTACAACAAAAGGAAGAAACAAAAAACCAGGTAGATGGCTAACTATCGAGTATTAAGAACACCAGATAAAAAAGGCAGCATCAATTCCTCAGTACAAGAAGGTAGAAACATGAGGCAGATAGTTGGCAGATACTTCAAGCGCACACCAAAAAAACTTGCTAATTTCGTAGACGAAAATGAAAGACAGTAAAGTTCTCATCAGCATCAACACACACAATAGCCACTTCAGCCCGAAATGGTATTGAAACAACATAAATTTCATGCAATCAAATAACAGTCTGAGCTTCTTCTTCATAACTCCGAATACATCAATAACGAAGCTAGTGGGCTCATACTTGATCCAATTGCAATGTTCATGAGGTCATGAGGATAAGAACAGCTAGGACGTTAAGAAGCACCACCTCACGCAACATCGATCAGATGAAAGGTTTAGCATCCACTTCATAATTGTGCAGCACCGGAAAGAAGTTATGCTGAACGAGGCTTTGTTTCAGCCGATGTGAAGAAGTAAAGAGGCCTTGACCATCACGACGGAAACTGGAGACCAACTTGCCCTCAGTGTTGACGTGAAGCAGCCACTGATGAAAATGGACCAACACGAGCACAGCACCACCCTCATCCACAACCACCACATTCCAACCTCCAGACCATTCAAACTTCCCCCTGATCTCCGCAACCGGCAATTCAACCCGGTACTGGAAGGTCCAGATCTCGCTCTCGTAGTCCTGCATCACCCAGATATCAACCATTGTCTTGGCATCATCATGCTAGTACATGCCGAGCGTGCCATCCATCTCAAACAGATATGTGCCATACGTCTCAAACCGATGCGCGCTTTGGGAACGACCGAAGCCCGCATCAGCCGGAACGATCGACTCGGCTGCAGGATTGAACACCATTATCTTCTTCCTTCCGCTGTGATGCTTTGCTGGTACCAGTGCAAGCTACCACGGACCAGGACAGGTCCGCCGTGGCGCCCCACCTTCGGCCACCCGATGCACCTCGGCACCTCGTTGCAGCGCAAGGCGAAGACGCCAGGCGTCATGATCGCCAGGTACCATATCTTCGAGCCCGTTCGGTATCACTCCAGCTCCCCGCTCTGCCGATTCCACGGGCGGAGCCGGGCCGAACGCTGCAGATCCGCGGAGCCCAGATCCGGGATCCAGAGGCCTCGCTAGTGCAAAAGCGCAGAGCAGCTGAAACCGTGTTCCACGGATCGCTATACTGGGAGTTGGAGAAAATTACGCCGGTTTGCCACCGCCAAGTGACTCCCGTATACCCGTGTCTCCCCACCCCCTTCCCCCGCGCGCTCCCCCCCCACCACCCACCCCTCGTCGGCGCTCCCCTCGGCCGCGCGCTCCTCGTGCCACCGCTCCCCCCTCGCCGCCGCTCGGCCGCCCCTCGCCGCCGCCCCCGTCCCCCACCCCCCCTTCCCCCCGCGCGCTCCCCCACCACCCGCCCCTCGCCACCGCTCCCCCCCTCGCCACCCGCCCGTCGCCACCGCTCCCTCGACCACCCGCTCGTCGCCACCGCTCGGCCGCCCCACGCCGCCGCACCCCCCTCCCCGCCGCTCACCCGCTCCCTCCGGCCCAGATCTACCACCGCAGCACCCCCCTCGCCACCCGCCCCTTGCCACCGCTCCCCCGACCACCACCACTCCCCCCTCGCCGCCGCACGCCGCTCGGCTGCTCCCTCCGGCCCAGATCTACGGTCTGCAGCACCCCCCCTCTCGTCGCCGCTCCTCCCCTGCCCCCCCCTCTCGCCGCCGCTCCTCCCACCGGCGTTCGTGCCTCTCAGCGCCGTGGCGCCTCCTGGACAACCTCGCATCTCGCCGGAGCAGCTGTTCCCGGGGACGGCCGGCCGTGGCTGCCGCCGCTCCTCCCGGCCGCGCGCCCGTTGGCTCTGTCCGCCGCCGCTCCTCCCGGCCGCCGTGGGCTGTGTCTGCCGCCTGTCCTCCCAACCGCAGACCTCCCCTGCCGCCGTTCCCCGCAGAGCTCGCCCGCCGCCGATCGACGCAGAGGGAGTACCGGCTGCACACCCCCCCCACCGCCGCCGCCGTTCACCGTGCGTAGGCGAGTCCATTTTCTGATCGTTGTACTGAAAACCTTTTTTTATGACTTATGTTTAAATCATATGAGATATTTCACATCTCTGAATCTTTGTTGTTCTTCGTGCGTCAATATATTTTGAATGATATGCCTGTTGAACACTGTGAATTAGGCATGTCTTGTAGCGCCAATTGATTCCTAAAAGTTCGTTTATTTCGTACATGCTCTCTTTTCTTTTCGTTGATTCCTGTTGAACTTTGAATTATGTGGATGGTTTACAGGAAACAAAAATCTTTCCTTTTCCTTTTTCTTCCTGAAGTGGGATTTTCCTCTCTATTGCTCAGTCAAGGGTCAGTATTGCACCCATATTATGTTATGAGATTCCTTCTATTGAATTGATCTGCCATTTTTTACAACCTTCTGTATCAAAAAATTAAAGAAAAACGATGCAATAGAGCCAGGCCAAATCATCACGCCGATCTGGGCCAGGCCCACCCCAACCTCTCCTCTGACCAGGCCCGCAGGCGTCCCTCCCTTGCCTCTCCCCGAGTGGGCTTCAGAGCACAGCTTAACAAGCCCGGGCCGCCGGCCTGCTCGCTACGCGCGGGAAGCCGGAGCGGGGCAGCCGAACGCGCCGCACGGATCGAGCGGAGCGGGGAGCGGGCGCACGGAGCGGGATTTGCGGATTTACGCGGCGCGGGCGAGTACCGAACGCGCCCTACATCAACTTCCGGCTCCGGCTCCGGTACAGCAGCCGACGGTACTCGCCGGTAGGGCTATGCGGGTAGATCCCCAGGACATGGAAGCCGCAGAGCAGCGGGAGGTCACCCCACTGCCCATTTCTGTTTGCAGCTTCTCTTTTTCTTTCACTTTTGCTATTTTTCAATCGACTGCTTTTTTTCCGTCAACACACGAATTTTCCGTCCGTCCGATTCGTCTCAATATTGGTGCAGCTTTCTGTGTGTTTTTCAGGTCCGCTTCCCTCTTTTGTGACCCGTTTTGCTTTTCGGACCCCTTTTCTCTTTTTCTGACCCGTATTGCTTTCAGTGCCGCTTTATCTGTCTTTTTGAATGTTTTTTCGTCCTGGTGCCGCGTGCTGCTGTCTCGTAGAGACAGAGCGAAGTGAGAGAGGGAGAGAGCAGGCTTGATAGGGAGTGGCGGATCCGCACCAGGGTTCGCTTGAGTTCACCGGAGTTCGCCGGTTGTTTCTCAAGGTTTTTATCCGCTTAGGTAGCGTTTGGTTGGATGGATGAAATAGGATGGGAGATCGCGGTTCAGTTTTTTTGGTGTTTAGTTGAGAGACAGGATGGATGAGGGCAACCATATGTAGAGAATATTCCTCTGAGATGCTGGCTAGGGTGAGCTGGAAAAATCCACTGGATATGGCCATCTAGTTTTTTTAATCACGGTCATTATCAAATAATTAGTGATAATTAGCATTTATCAGTGACAATTAGTATGTTTTATTATTAATTACTATTTTTAAAGGTAAAATTAGTGCTATTGTGTTGATTATTATATGATTACTAGGTTGATTAGTATATGATTATCTAACAATTAACATGTTTTATTGTTAATTAGTAACTATTATGACTAGTTTAACATTGATAAATATTTAGTGTGTTCATTAGTGTATAATTAATCAAATTAATAGAAACTAATTAGTATAATTAAGTAAATTTGGCTCATCCCATCTAACTCTTATTCCTCCCACCAAACAAAAATTTGACTCATCCCATTCATCTAACCAAACAAAAAACTGGTTCATTCCATCCTTCAAAATTTTTTAGCTCGTTGCTTGCTTTTTTCTTCCCTGATTTTATGATTTGATCTGCTCATGGTTTTTCTGTGTGTTCGATTTAGGTTTTAGAGATCACTAGAGACCTGCAAACCTGTGGTAATCTTCAATTTGATAGGTTTGCTCATGGTTTTTAATGGCTTTTCCCCATCTGTTGATATGTATTACTTATTTTTCGCTCTTTGTTATGCTTTTTTGCTTCCTTTCTTGATTTTGTGATCTTATCTTGCTCGGGGTTTTGTTTTGTGTTTGATTAGGTTTTAGAGATCACTAGCGACCTGCAAGCTTGTGGTTATCTCCAATTTGACAGGTTTGTTCATGGTTTTTAATAGCTTTTTCCCCGTTCGTTGATCTGTATTATGTGATTTTAGGTTAGGGTCTTCATAGCTCAACCATCTATGCGCAGTTAGGGTCCATGGAACTAAAAATTATCTATTGTTATGAGTTTTGTTCGCTTAATAGGAAGGATTAGTTGAGATTTGACATGCATGGAGGAAGCATGGCCTGCTTGCTAACAAATAGCATTAGTGATATCATAGGAATCAAACTTTGTACAATAACATTTTGTTATGTCTTTTCCTACATTACTTAGTTATGTAACTTTGGTATTTTCCTTTTGTAATTCTAGCTAGAATTGTGTTTTATCCTTTAGGTGATTAGCTTTTTTTCCTCGTGTTTCGATTGTAATGTTGTTTAGGTTGGTTCAACACTAACTTTTTTAGGTCTATTAGTTTCGGTGATAAGGTCCTTATCTTTTTACTTTGTTCAGCATTTGTATATATAGTAACTATGATTATTAACATTTAAAAAAATAGTACTTACTTGCTTCTCTATGTTTCATGTGGTTCTACAAGTTTTTGACAGTATTGAAGAGGTTGTGGTGGATAAGTGTTGTTTGTTCGCACTTTTGAAATTCCTTCATAATACCTTTCTGCAGTTGGGCCTAATTGGACATACAAGCTATTTTTAATAAGTGAAGATATTCTGAAGTTTTTACTTAGGACTTATGTTTCTTTTCTTTCTTTGTTAGCTTGGAATTAATGTAACATATATATGGCTCTAGTAATTGTTTTAATTATATATCATATTTTATTGTATCACATACTTATATTATATATATGTGAATGATTATGTTTGATGGGTGTTATTTATCTATTCCATATTCTTATTTATTTTTGTTCATATGGAATATTGTAATAATTAGGATTAGTCTATGATGGGTAGACTCTGGGAGGCTTACCAACAGGAATTTCTAAAGGTCACAAGATGAGTCTATTTTCCCTTGAAAAAGTGGTAGAAGATGACTCTGGTAACTGATTTGTTAATCTATTCTGTTTTTTTCCATCTTAGGTTATTTGTTGTTATATTATAAGTTTTTATTTTGTAGGATTTGTGCATGAGCAATTGTGGCTTTGACAAAGCTCTTTTTGACTTCTATATGAAACATGTTTGCTCCTTTTTTCAGTTCTTTTAGTACATTATATAGTTGTCATCATATCTTTATCATTGAGAAAGTTAAGAATTTGAAGAGGAAATTAACTTCTAGAAGGATCAATTATATGGTAATTTTTTTGCAATCCTAATGATTCATTTTTTTATAGTAATTTTGTACTTCCTACGTCTTCTGCATTTATTGTTTCTATACTTTTTAAGTTTGGTTCTGATGCACTATAAGTTCAATCTAGTCTCATTGTAAGTGCTTATACTTTATTATCTCATGCTTTTTAATTACTTATTTATTTCTATTCAATTTTTATTTTCTTTTCTTAAGTGTAGAAAATGAGAGCTAAACCTGACTGTGTTGAAAGGGCAACTTTTACCCGATTTTCTAGGAAATACTTTTCTTCTAGTATTAATTCCTTATCTCTGCATCAGAAGGCTGTTATTTAGAATTATGGACAAGGATGTTTGTTAAAATTTGAGAAGACTGATTTGCCCATCAGATTTGTGTAATAGATTGCTAATAATTTTGATATTCGTGCTTCTGAGATTGTTTTCAACAGAAGATTTATCCTAGTAACAAAGCAAAATATTCACATTATACTGAGCTTACTTGTTGATGGTGATGAGCTTGTGTCAGATGCTGAAGCTGGTCGTAATTTTTTGTTGTCTCACTTTCATTTGAACTCGGTCCCTCAAGTGACTTTGCTTGGTAACAAGTTGAAGTTTGGTGAAGTGTTAAGTGATGAAGATGTCTTTAGCTGCTTCATGATTGTTGCTTTCTCAAGCTTTTTACGTCCAAGTCTGGTACCTAGTTCAAAGTATCTTCATGTTTTCTAGTCTTGTGATACTGTCAGACGATATAATTTGTTAAGATATGTCTATGACTGGCTGGTCATCAGTATTAAAAAATTTCAGAACTCAAAGAAAGTGTCTTCCAAAAGATCAATCTCTTTTGGAGGTTGTCATTATGCTCTTGCAGTAAGTTTTTTTTCCCTATTTTATCTTGTTCTTGTTTTGCAGAATTGATATTTTTACTCGTTTGTATGTTTACATTATTTTTCTTGTTTTAGGTTTTGTAACTGGATGTTCTTAAATTTGGACTAAATTCACTTCGAAAAATTCTTCCTCGTTTACTTCTTTGGATTAAAATAACATTATATGCTGAACTAGATCAATTCAATAGCCATTCTTAGGGGAAGAGCCACATAACCGTTACCTTTCATTAAATTCCTTGAGGTTCATATTTCTTTTAAAAATATATCATCTCAGTCTTTTATCATATATTTTTTCATAGGGGAACAGTCATGTGAGAGAATACCATTGAGTAAATGTGTTGATTCAGAGCATTTACCCGTTTCTTTTAAGGATATGATCAACCTGTTATTTCACTGGGTCTAGAGCAAGGGAAAGAGGAAGGCCCATTGTCCAATTTATTTGGTCAATTTGGTTAAACTGGCCCAAGGATCGAATTGAACGAAATAAATTCGGTTTTGCAAATCTATCAATCGATTTAGGCACCGAAAACCGAAATAGCTCCATACTTCGGTTTTTGGTGGGGTGTTTGGTTTTTTGGTTTTTTTTTGGCCCATCATATGATGTTAGCTTCAAGAAAAGTGGACATTCGTGATGATTAAGATGTTTCGCTTTCTTTCACTACCAATCAGGACCCACCAGCTATACTTTTCTTCAACCCCAACCCCAATACAGACACTCGAAAATCTATTGTTATTTCCATGGCTTTGCATCCAATTCCTTGGTGCCCGCATGCAAGAGCCATTAAAACACACTCCTTCCAATCGCTGGTGTGGCCGCCGCTTGGACTCGCTCTGTAAAATCTGAACCCAAGCCTTTTTCTCTTTTCATTGCATCTCTCCACATTTGCCCTCAATAAATTTAGTGAATTGTCCGCCAGATCAGCGTTGAAGTCATTATTTTCCTTAGGCCGTAGCTTCTAGGTGTCGATCACTTCAAACGTGACTCCTCAAGCGGATTCTGCTTACTACCGCCATTTAAAAATATTTGACGTTTTAGAGGATATGCAGTTAAATTTTTTTGACTTTGACTACTAATATATTATAAACTATTTAGATCGGTGAGCTGAAATACTATCATTAGATTTATAATAGAAAATATTTTTTAAAACATAATTTTGCATAAATTTTTTAAATATATAAATAGAAAAAGTAATGGTCAAATATGTATATTGGAGACCACATCAATGCCTAAAAATGACAACTATTTACGAATGGAGGGAGTACGTAAAGCATCCCTGCGCCTTCTCTATCTATTCCATACCACCACTACAGCCGAGTTTCACTACAATGAGCTCACATGGCCGCTACAAATGCACATCAGCAGAGTGCCATGGTGCTTCTCCACTCTTACGCCATCACCATCCGGTTCTCTTTGTCATCGCGGTTCTGTTTCTGACGTCACTAGTTAAGTCATTGGGAGATGGAACCCAAGTGGCTTATTTAGGCAAACTAAGCCTTCACGCTCTGCTTGGTGGGTGGAACCTGCACTAGTTCTGTAGTGAATTTATTTTACTATAATTAATTTTAGTCAATTTAAATGATCTATGAAAATACCACTTGTATCGAAAAGCATGTCTTGCGGTACGTACCTAACGATGAGTAGTACAAAACAACTGTATATGACGATAATATCTGTATACCAATACAGAGAGACCTAGGGGTGCCCTAATTACTTGGGAAGATGTGTACCTCGGAGAAGAACTCTAAGTCGATAAGGAAACCACCTGTAGGTACCGGGATTCCTTAAACTAGGCAATCAATCCTGACGTTTAAGGATGATGAAGTCCTATTCGAAAACGAGTCTGTATCCCTTACGATACGGTATACCCTCTATAAAAGGATTCCGAGGGCCTTTGGAGAAGACAAGCTATTCTAGGATTGCTGAATAGCAAGAGCTCAACTTTGGATAGCCAGAAGCACAACCTGAAGACTTCTGAGCAAGTAGAAGGGAAGATCAATCTCGACAACAACCTCCGACTAGTTGTAGATTCCATCTAGGACTAGGCACCCCCTCGTACCTTGTCTTGAGATCAATATAAACCAACATGGCATATAGTTGTTATCCTGAGGGAGGCTCGAACCTGTATAAAAATCTCTCATCAACGGTCAGATTCATGTCAGCTTCCGGATACGATCTCATACTCTCTCTTCTCCACGTATTACGTAAGATCAACGGTTTACTGATCGTCGATAGATGGCGCCGACCATGGGGATCACGACTGTTGATTCCAATGAATCACCATTAACACCTCCGCCACAAACTGTACGAGAACCGGTTTCTCGGATGAGTGGTTCTACGACAACTTCACCCCTCCAACTTCACCCGGGGGCTTCAAGTTCCTCTTTGTCGCTATCGATACTTTCACCAACTAGATCGAAGCTGAGCCAGTCGGAAAAATTACCACGGAAACCACCAAACGTTTCATCATGAAAAACATCATTTCCTGGTTTCGTGTCTCGAGTAGGATCATCACCGTCAATGGAACTTAGTTCTTCAGCGTGGCATTCACCCATACTGCGAGGAGCTTGGCACCAAGACCCGTTTTGCCTCTGTAGCCCATCCACAGAGCAACGGACTCGTACTCTAGGCCATGAAAGCTCGCATCTTCGACTGCATTTCCGTCCACGCCAAAGCATGGGTTTCCGAGTTACCATATATCCTTTGGGCACTCCGGACTATTGACAGTCAGCGCTATCACGATAAGAATGTCAGGGAACACTCTCTCCAAGTTGGAGACCTGGTTCTACGACTAGTTCAGAACCAAGGGAACAACAACAAGCTTTCTAGTGGGAAGGTCCCTACATGATCACCGAGGCTACTTGCTCCGGGTCGTTCCGCTTAGCCATGGAGGATGATCGAATCCTCACCAATTTCTAGAACATTGATCAGTTCTGGAAATTCTATGTGTAAGTACCTAAGGTAACGTACACGTAGATGACATCTGAGTCGCTCCCAAGAACTGTCAGCGCATCTCCATGAAAATACCTCTCTTCCTCCAAAGAACAAGCACCTGTACGATAGAACCACCGGCGGTGAGTCACACCAGGTATCTCTACCTAGCACGTGCACCAGGAGAAGCTGATGTGGAGTCGACAAGGTACTCCGGAGAGCCTACGACTAAGGGAAGACCCGGTTGATAGCTTAGTTTTTTAATTCAAGCTGTGCACAAACACTTGGTTAAATGAAACTTCTATTCTTAACTGCCTATCTGAAGCATTTCTTTTCCAATAGCCAGTTGGGGGTTGGACAGGTGCAATGGGGTTGAAAAGCTTCACGACAACGTGTTTTATGGAGCACTTGAAGATTTAGTACTCCCGATCGGAAGGGATTCTGAGCTCTAGCCTCATAGGACGGAGGAAAAGCCCCTTACCGTGTCGACGAGTGAAAGGGGGTCCCTGACCCTCCACTCGACCTCGACCATAGGTCTGATTGACCGAAGGCCTTGACTAGCGGCAAAGCTTTTTGACTCGAGCCAAGGAGGAGCCTGAAGATAAGTAGTACAAAACTATTGTATACAACGACAATATTTGTATACCAATACAGAGAGACCTAGGGGTGCCCTAACTATCTGAGAAGATGTGTACCTCGGAGAAGGACTCTAAGTCGATAAGAAAATCACCCGTAGTTGTCCGGGACTCCTTAAACTAGGCAGTCAATCCCGACGTTTAACGATGATGCAATCCTACTAGGAGATGAGTATGTATTCCTTACGATATGGTATATCCTGTAAGTCTTGTGCCTTGGTTGCTTTGCTCGTGGCAAATCTTGATGTCACAAATCTTTCTTTTTGAAGTTTTTGTTGTGCTATAGTCAGATCTTGTGGCCATGTAGCCAACTATGTAATATGTCGGACCGCAGCCATAAAGCCAGCATAGTACTTTGTTTTTCATCTTTTCATTCGTAATATTGAAACACTCCATGACCGAGTATATCGGCACAGAGGGTTCAAGTTAAGAAATCGATGTCCCAGTTGAGGTCGTCAAGGCCTCTATTGAATCATTATTAGTGTTTATGATTTTTCTAGTTCTTAGCATAGAGACCTATATACTCTATTGGATGTTCTTTTTACTGTTTACGAGTTTTCTATTTCTCGCATAGAGATCTACATACTTTATTAGTTAGATGTGGCGTACCTGATTTTAAGGCCGGATAATCTCTTGTATTTCCGGTATTGGTCCCATGAACAGTAGCCAGTACCCATAAGTTAACTTATATACCATTGTCATACACGTACATATCAGTATACGATACGTAAATAGATCGTCAAGTTCGATAGTCTTATACCTGTAGTCCAGGTTAAAAACTTGCAACGGAAATCAAGCGGTGATGTGGCCCATCAATATGCCATACCCGACAGGCAACTGACTGGGGTTATGCCCTAACTTTCGCGAATACAATCATTGTCTTCGGATTCAACGTCTCCTTCATCTGGCCAATTCAACAAGCGATGTGAGTACATTGAATGTACGCGTAAGCATCCCGCAGGGGGGAGTATAATAGATGTATTTCATGCAAGGCTTGTTCAATATAGTGGCTCTACCCTAAGTTGAATGTTGAGCGAAAAAGTAAGTTCTCATTCGAAATACGATAGTAATAGATTCAAAAGCATTTATGAAAGCAAGCCCGTCTCTGACAGGTCAGTACCCGGTGCTGGATGTTCCAGCCAGAGAATCATCGACTATAGGTCGATAGCACCTTCTATCGCCTCAGGCAATCCTTAAAGCCTACCCATGCTTCACTGTGCAACACGTGTTAGGTTTCACTTCTGCAGTTCCTCGCTACCAGCCTGTAGCTCAAATTGCTCACTGTGGGACATATCATGCCCACGTCCTTAATCACATTCCCCAGATTTCGTAACCAAAACTTGTCTAATCAATGTGTAGCATTTCCAAGTCATGTCCATAACCGAGAACGCGGCTATTCGAATAGATTTTAACACTCTGCAAAAGTTGTACAGTTTTAGCCACAACATGTAAGTCCCCCTTGTTGCCATGGCCAAACAGACACTCTTAATGAGGGTTGCCGGTAGGCTTATTACAACGAGACATTTCTTCTGCTTTCGTGCTAGTACTGAAACCGCTAGATGAGCTCTACTCAAATTCACTTTTATGTTCGACGGTACTCAACACATAGACAAAAAAAAAGAAGTTCATCTTTGTGTCGAACAACTTCCTACGTAGCCACGCGAAGGTCCTCTAGGGATAACAATCCACCTAGCACTTACTTCCTACTGTCCACGGGTCCAAACACTAGCACTTAATAAAGTAATTGGTCAAGTCCCTCCCATAAAGGACATGTGGATATACGGGGTGATCTTAGTCGAGCGGCACTTGGACTTGGTCCTTAACTGATTCGAGTAAGACTGCACATCATCACATTTTAGCCATGTCCCTACGTGCTACAACCATTTCTCCAATCTCCCCCTTACCATTCTCACCCGAAACAAAATCATCTTCTATTTTATTTGGGGTTTTGGCAAACAATAGTTTCAAACGTTCACCTCGGATGGTACATGCCTTCTCGAGGGTTTTAATCCCATAACCAAAGGGTGGTTCACGTGGATCGGACAAAAACATGTTTTTCCTCTATAGCAGAGCTAAGCATGGCTATCGCCTATATCCCTAATATTTGATGGTCATATATTGACCGGCTGAAAGATCGAGGTCTATCGACTAGAGGGGGAGTGAATAGGAGATTATCAAATTTTACTCAAATTAGTTGTCTAGCATGCAAGAGTGAAGCAGTATAAAGGTGAAGCAATAAATACTAAACTAGATCTAGCTCAAATGAAGAATAACACTTAAGTAAAGAGCTAGAAGAAGACTCAAGATTTATCCCAAAGTTCAAATTGTTGACAATAACTCTACATCTTCGTTTGGAGATGCTTGAGCACTTAGCTCCAAAGTCACTTAGACTTCACCTTCTTCTCCTTGAGCCAAGTTCACTTAGAACTTGCTCAATCACTCGTGGTGGATCTTGAGGTGATCCCCGAACCTTCACAAACTTGTTGGAGGCGAATCCACAAATTAGAGCTCTCAACGACGCCTAGCCAGCTAGGAGATGCCAGATCTCCAAGAGTAATAGGTTAAGATTACTAGGCTCGAAGAAGCTCTTGCTTGCATGCTCAATCAAGTCTCAAATCTCACAAATCTTTCCTCTCTCAAAGTAGATTTCAAAGAGCAAGAGGAAAGGGGAACACACAGTGTGAGAGAATGAGTATTTTGCGTAGAGTGTCCTCCTGAGCCCGCAGAGGGTCGGGGGCTATAAATAGCACAGTTCAGAAAAGAGTCTTTGGGGGAAAAGATTATTCCTCGGAACAACCGGAACACGAATCCGGAATCACCGAGTTTCAAACAACGGTCATATTCTGAGGAACTCAGATGCACACAGCGAAAGTCTTCAACTCAAAGTCGGTAGTTCCTAAAGGAACACGGTCACACCGGGAATGAAGATTCTACTCCGCAGAGTCACTTCAGAAGCGATTCCCGGTAGTGCTGACTTTGAAGAACGGTTAAACCGAGATTTGAAGTAATGACACGTTCTTCTCTCATAAGAGGAAACACGGTCAAACCAAAAACCAACTCGGTAACACAGCACTCACAAAAAGACCTAAGTCCAGCAAAGATTCTCGGTACAACCGGAAATGAAACCGGTAGAACCGAAGACAACACAAATGGGACTTAGTCTTAGACAACAACAGAGGCATATTCCGGAAGCACCGGTCTTCAAGAACGGACATACCGGTTTTTGAAACATGAAACTAGGGCAAACCCTAAGCGGCAAGGTTCCCTAACTCTCCGACAGAGAGGCCATTCTTGACAGCACCGGGCTTGAAGACTGGTCATGCCGTAATTGAAGCTCTTCGAGGCTTGAGACGACTAAGTCATCAAACCTCGCAACAGAGGCCAATCTTGGTACATCCGGTTCTTCAAAACTGGTATCACCGAGAATCACTGTCTGTGTCTCAAAAGAGATTTTCAAAGAAGTCTTCTGAGAATTTGACTGAGCACATATGAAGATTCTTCCTATAGCTTAGATATCTTACCCCTCTTAATAGTGCGGCTTGTCCTATAGACTCAAATGATCTTTTGATCATGTTAAACACTAGAAAATCACTACTAATCTTCTAGGTCCAAACTTACCTTCATCATTAACTTTTTAGGGGTCGACATTTACTAGTTAAAACCAATTACTTCAGGGACTATACACCTATATACACTCAGTAAACCATTAGTCCCTTAATCGTTTGTCATTAATCATCAAAATCTACTAGGGGGCACTAGATGCACTTTCACCGGCTAGTATTGCTAGGGTTACAAGCATTAAATTATTAGACCTATGTCATATGCAACTACAGGGTATATCTAGGTTTAGCATAAAATATCGTTGATATTCACATAGCATGCAGAGTTACAAACAACATAATTAAGTTGTGACATGTATGAGATTTAACATGATCAAAGTGGGAATGCTTGCCTGGCGATATTGGCCTGTTCTCGAGCTTGAACGAAAAGCTTTGGGAAGTAAGATCTTAAAATAGTATAGTGAAAAATACATCATTTAAAGAGATATGGGGGCTTTAGGATTTTTATACCCTTTTTTGTTTGAAACATAAAATATTGGAATTCTTATGCTCAACTGGAGTTAAAAGGTTAGGTTTGATTTACGAAAATTTTAGGAAAAAGAATCGACTGATTCGGAGCTCTATCAGAGGAGAGACATATACAACATGCATTTTTGAATATACTCAAATTTTTAATACAAAATATTTTAAAAAATATGAAAATAGTACTAGAACCTGGGTTTGGAACATATATGACTATAGGAGGAAGAATCGGACTGATCGAAGTTTCGACGAGGGAGAAACGGGCTTCAGAACTTTTATCGGGAGAGAAGGTGCGGGAGGGGGGAAGGAACCTGCCGGCAGAGGGGAGGGAAAAGATGACATTGAAGACGTACTATGGGAAGATGCCTTCAGGTTGAGGAAATGGATTTGATCCGGATATAGAAGGAAATACGCCTCTCGAGAAGGAAGGCGCATTTTATAAGACGCAGGAGAGGCATACGCCTTCGCGAAGAGAATATGCAACATGAAAAGCCACCTTCCATTAGATGAAACGTATTCTGAAAACAACCAGGAAAAGAAAATGTGTTCAATAGCAGGGCACGTAAACTACAGAAGACACGTCCACTATTTGCCACGCGAGCCCGAGCTGACGGTGACTTTGCCGATTTAATTGTTGCTTAGCGCGCATGCTAATGGCCCTCATTACCGGAGGGAAGAGAGGGGGTTAGACGTAAGGGTGGAAACGGATCGGATATGGATCAGATAGTGCCCTTTCCACTTCTGTTTTCATATTTTCAAAGCGAATACGGATACAAATACGGATGTTGTCAAATATGAATACGGATCGAATGTTACTCGAATATGAATACTAATTGGATATATACTCAATTCGGTCGGATACGAATATCCTACAGTTTTAATGATAGACCATGGTAAACCACATAACTAGATAAGTACATGAACATGATGATGAGTTAATGACATATAAATCGATGACATACGATAGTAATATGTTCTATATGGATAAGTGATAAAAATATGACTCACATAGAGAAATAGAGTATTACTATGTCTATTAAGCTTAATGGGCTATATAATTGGGCTAAGGAGTTAGAGATTTAGAGAGAGTTGTTGAAATGGGCTAATAACTTTATTCGGATACGGATATATCGTATCCGTATTTGTTTTATAATTCAGTACCACATCCGCATCCGTATCTGGGAAATAAATCTGGATAATACCCGTATCCGCATCCGTTTTTAATTCGGATATGGATATTGCTTGCTGTTTTAGTGTTTTCTCAAATACGAATATCGGATAATACGGATTATTCGCTGCTAGTTTCCACCCTTAGTTAGACGGGGGTAGATGCTGGAGGCTTACCGTGGCGAGCAGCGACACAATCACTGGCGGCGACGACCAAGACAAAGCGAGTGGCCACCGGCAGCGAGCGGAAGGTGGCGCAGCCGAGTGGACACTGTCGGGGCATGCTGTTGGATCTACACCGGAAGGGGTGGCATCGGGACATGCTCCGGCATGCCTGGCGGCTATGGTTGCTGGGGCGTGCTTGGGAACGGATAGGGAGCTCGGGGGAAAGAATGAGCGAGAGAGTTCAGCTTGAGGGAGATGGAGCCGAGAGGGAGAAGGGCTCTCGAGTTGCAAGGATTGTAGGGAAGAACCACTTGGGGTGGCCGGATTTCAAGGGAGGTGGCGGCGTGCTTGGGATGGTCTGGCAGCTGCGGCGATTGAGGAGGCTGCTTGGGAATGGAGGAGCTCTGTTTGGGTGGTCCTGAGAAAAAGCTATAGGAGAAGAGGAGGAGGGAGTGCACAGGAAGGGATGGAGCTAGGGAAGAGGTGAGGAAGAAGAGTGAAGAGCTGGAGTACTCGAGTTGGTTTTTAAAGCCAGGGAATAATTAAAGAAAAAGGACAGGTAACTAGCAGATGTTGTGGAAGTGCAGAGGGGAATGGGAGAAGTTAGGCACCATTTTTGAGCAGGGAGGGGAGGTGGCATAAGAAATAGTGCACCAGCAGGAGGGAGAGGAAATATCAATGGTGAGGAACAGGAACTGGCAAGTTATTTACCGTGAATCCACGCAGCGCATTGAGGGGGATAAGGAGGTGGTGGTTAGTGCTGTAGTTGCATAGTTTTTTTTGCACCATAGTGAGGTAGGAAGGGTGAGGTGGCTCGATGTGGCAGTGCTCTGGCAGAGAGAGAAGAGGGAGAATGGGAGAAATAACAGAGAGAGAACATGATGAGCCTAGAGAAATATCTCAGATATTTTGATTGGATACTCGAGACAATATTTGGAAGATAAAGTGCAAAGCTTTATTATAGAGATGGGTTAGGTTTGCAAAGATCAAACTTAAACATATTTGAGAGCTTTTGGATGTTTAAATTGGTTGGAGTATACCTCAATTCCAAGTCTAGATTGGTTTGAAATTTTTTGTACTTCGCTATACCATTATTTGAGAATATTCAGGAGACATCTCAGTAGCTTATTTAGAGTTGTTTTATACTATTAAAGACATGGAATCTTGGAGTTGGGGTTTTACTCGATTATCAGGAGATAACACGAGTTAGAGGTTCAGGTCATTCGAGCAATGGCACGAAAAGTGGTAAGAATAACTTTGAATCTTATGACAAGAATAGATCCGTCATTGAGATAGAGACAGGAACGTAGATGTGTATATATATATATATATATATATATATATATATATATATATATATATATATATACGTGCTACCTTGAATAGACAACATTGGAGCCGAGGGTCGAAAAGCTGCCGCATGGCATTGAGGGTTTAGGGATGTTTACACTTGCGCCATTTCTTAGTGCGCAAGTTGATGACAAAGCTTAGGAAAGCATGGGTGTGGAGATCAAATACGGAGAAAGTGCTTAGGTCATTAGCCGAGTTACGGTTTCAACCTGTAGCTCGAAAGGAAGAAGTAGGATTGGCATATACCTGTGTATATAAAAGCGGTATACACGTGCGTATGTTCATGATAGGGCATGGCGAAATAGATGGTAGAAGAACATGGCATACAGAAAAGGTTCATGCCAAATATATTTCTCTACTTCCCAAAAGTACCATACGGCACTTAGCTTCGGATGTCGGTTCGGATGCACCGACAAGACAGAAAGGGAGAAGGTGTCGAAGATGAGTCATGATAGGTATGCAAGAACTAGTAGCCATGCATGGAGTCAAGGTTTAAAGCAAGGTTGTATGTTTTGTTGGACGTAGTCCTAGAAAACTAGGGTTTCGACAAAACGGAAAGCGAGAGAGACAGGAACAAGGGTTTGCACGGTTGCCAGCAAAGAGAAGAGGAACAAGGGTGGAGGATTTTGGCTTGCATTGTTTTTACGACTTAGCATGCGTGGGAGTTGAAAAAGTTTTAGTTGGGTGCATTACAATTGGCATTATTAGCAAAAGTTTTCATAAGCCCTGATTTTTAGGTTATTAGCAAACTGGGCGTTACATTAGACAACACATTTTAATGTGAACCAGGGTTCCCGATCTTCTGATGAGAGGGATAACTACGATTTTGAGGTAATGTGAACTAGGGTTCCCAATCTTCCGATGAGAGGGATAACTATGATTTGAGGACTTGACCTTATGATTTGGCTAACCAACCATTTAGGGAGAACTGTACACGATTGATATTAACCAAATCCACGGTGTAATCGACCTTCCTAGAAGCATGGTCGACCTATCCACGAAGGATTTTTTTGCAAGCAAATCGAAGAACAAGCAAGAAAATAGTAGTGTAATCAATCTAAACTTGCGAATATGCTAGAAAGGATGATAATCTCAATGAGATGATAAAGTGAGGTTTCTCAAGTAGTCTTTCCAATAGGTCTATCTGACACTAGAGAAGATCACAAAGTTTGTGCATGGCTAAACTCTTAATTAAACAAAAAATGACAAATCCAGTGGCAACCAGGAGGTACTTGTAGATGGAAAAAACACCCCTAGGCTTACTCGTACTCGAACTGATCTAAGTTGGTTCAGTCGGCTTAAACCGGCTACAGACAATCTGATTGGCCACTGGGCGGCCTGACCGAGCGCTGGCTGTTTAAACTGGCTAATGCACTTGGCATCTGATGACTCCCGGATGTCTACAACTTATCTAAGTCTTTTATTCTTGTACTTGATCAAAGCTTCATTGATTTTCCATTAGAAATTTTCTGTTCTTCATCTTCATGTCGTTATGGGGCTTCAAGATCCTAAAGTCATCATCACTTGAAGTCCCTACCTCTTCCAAAAGTTTGAACTTAAACCCTCTCTTGCTCTTGAAAATTTTACTAGACCTTCTCTTGTTCTTTGGAGTATGGGAAGTAGAGAAAATAGTGACAACAGTGGTTGTATCCACTTTATGTGCTCATCACATATAGTAACCCTTGATCAATCAAATTAGCCATGAAAAACCACTCTAGAACATTGCATTTTGTGCTTTTAGTGTATGTGACGAATAACCTAACCTCTTTCACCATTTTGTCTTCAGGTGCTATACACGCCTTCCCATCAGGTCTACGAACTGCCGCAAGAAGTGTGGGCACATAGCAATGATGCAATTAGCTTCACATAAAGTTCTTTTTATATGTTATCATTGTCCAGGTTTCTTAAACAAATTATGACAAGCCATAGCACCGATTTTGACATAATTTATTTTCATTGCACATAAGGGTGACCTACCTCATCATCTACACCTGCAACTGTTGAGTTCCGTGGTCTGCTTGAACAAAATCTGGCAAATTCAGTGACCCCATGGTCAGGGACGGAGCCAGGAATTGGATATGAGAGGGACCGAACTAAAAAAAAGTTAACTAAGAATAACATGCGTGATTTAATGCATGTGTTTTCTTATAGCGCCTGCTTAGATTGAAGAATAATTAAGCAATCTAAAAGCTAATCAGATCATTGCTAAGCAAAAAAAAATACAATCTAATGGTATGCATCACATACGAGCAGAATATATTATACTCCGCCTAGTCCATTTATAAGACATATCAGTATTATCCTAATTATGTTTGAAAGTACGTCTTGTCCAATTTATAAGTCATATAGCTTCCTAGCTATATTTGAAAATATAAGGCATCGTGAGCCAAAATATCTAAATATGTTACATAGATGTATACTGATATTCGGTGCATTTGTATCTTCTATCTCGTTAGCATGTATTACTTCTATATGTTTTCTTACATACAACAAGTAAATTAAAAATACCAAAAACTACCTTAGACACAAGAGAAACATACACGAGACTCCTAAAGTGGTAGTCATTTTTCACTATCCCAGTACATAGCATTACTACTAATCTACCACATATTTTTTCCATTAAGTTAATTAGTCACTTGCATTTATTGTCATTGATTGATTCCCATTCTCTACTAGTACTAGCACCTACACAATCATAAGGGGGCCAGGCCCTGCCCACCCCCCTTCTATCCGCCCCTACCCATGGTTTAAGGGCTAGTCTGTCTAAGATAACATTAACTAGCTAACAATCTTTGCTTTCCCATTTCGGGCCATCTTTTTCATTCATTACGGGGCTTTCGCTTTTGCCATCTCTAGCGTCTTTGTTGTCACCTCCGGTGGCACGTGGCAGTACCATCGGCGCATCACGTTAAAATGGGAAAAAGAAAAGAGGAGACATTTAGCAAAAGCACACTCTACCGGGGCCTTCAGCGGTGGTGGCAACCACCAGCTTTTTCAAAACTCAATGTAGGTAGCCAATAACCATCGACTTCCTCGAAGCGCTAGGTAGGGCACATGCAACTATCATGGGGTGCAAACAGAAAGTGTCAGCTGCTTAATTAACTGTGAAGTTATTACTAAACTAGTAGAGTATCCGTACGTTGCAAGAGATGAAATCTAGGACTTACGGTATGTCTATGTCATGTCTGACGATAATGACATAATGTCTTAAGATAATATGACTTCTTTTCTTAGTAAAATACGGCCATCTAGCTAGTAATTTAGAAAGAAGAGAAGGAAACGACAAGTAGAGAACTCTAAAAGTACAATGTTCAATGATAATTAAAATTTTAACACCAAATAAAGTTATATCCACATTATCCATCACTTGTTATAGAAGCTCATGAGCAGAAGAAAGGTATCATCATATCAATTTTCAATAAGACATGCTACCGTTTAACTTAAAGAAACAAAATTTAGTTACCATCATAATTCATATTTTAAAGTTGAATTGGGCAAAAACCCAGAAACCGATACACACCGTGTCACCACCTTTCGTACCAAACCCAACTGATGTGGCATACATGTCTAATTCATGACCAAATTACAAATTGATGATGGGTAATGCTACCACCATGGGCCCGTGGCCAGGCCCACGAGTTCATCACTGGGCCTCCATGGAGAAGCTGTGGCCCGCAGGCCTGATTCAAAGGAGGTGTGAACCGCAAGTCATCGCATCCTATCAAGATAAAGAAACAATGTTCGACATGTCATCAAGAAGGAGTCCAACTCGTGTACTACGAGGATTCGAGTTATGGTAACAAGGAGTCCGACTGGTGTACTACGAGGACTCATGATGAGGTTACCGCCTTATTTCGCCTATATAAGGAGTATCAGCCCCTCCAGGAGGGGACAAGCTTAATTAGATCGAAGAACCCTAGTCGCCTAATAGCTTTTGAGATCCCTTAGCCCTAGCATCAACCTTGTCGAGTTTCCTACTCGTCGAGTTCCCCCTTGTAAGCCAGACTCACCGAGTTCTCAACTCGTCGAGTTCTCCACTGTAATCGCCTGTAGGCCAGGTCTCATATCAATTCCATCAAAGCAGGACGTAGGGCTATTACCCATCGTGGGGGCCTGAACCTGGGTAAATCTGTGTCTGGAGATCCTATTGACCTGAGTATTCGCCCCACTACCGTACAAATACATGCTGTATGAGTACCCCCCGTATACCATACATTGGCAGCTGGTGCCCACCGTGGGGCCCTTACGTCAATTTGGATCTACTCCGACGACATTCACCGACGAGATGGCGTACACCAGCTTCAACGACAAGGATTTCTACATGGCTCATCTGGGACTTACCACAGCTGCGCCGACATTCCTCGTCACGCAGCGGCTCTCCGACTTCAACAACGCCTCGCGTCGCCAACTCACCCGGTGGCTCTGCAAGTCGTGTCTACTCCTCACGGCCGCTCGAGTTTCAACCCGTACGCTTCCGATCCACGCAATCTGTGGAGCAAGATCACCTTTAGGCATGCCCAGTGCATCCACACGCCTCAACCAACGGATAACAGGCTCGATCGCCACCAGGTCGAGTTGCATCCAGCTGACCTCCGGCACCAATATAAACCATTGATTCAGCTCTCTATGCTTTTGATCTACGGTCGGATGCTTGCTAGAGTGAATCCGACGGCATGGATGTCTCGGATTCGCGGTCGTCCCAGCGCGCGCTGGTTTTGGGCTTCTTCTCCGCGCACGCGAACAGCAGAAGACCCTAGAACCAATCGGAAATATCGCCGCTGTTCCCCGCTCCCGCCATCGCCACTCTCGCCATCGCCGCTCCCCACTCCCTCCATCGCCACTCCTGGCGCCCGCCGGTGCTCCCCGCGCCTGCCGCTGCCTCCCATCACCACCGAGGCGACCGCCGCTCCTCCCCACGCCCGCCATCACCACTCCCCGTGCCCGCCGCTACTCCCCGCGCCCGCCATCGCCGCTCCCCGCTCCCTCCGTCGCCACTCCTGGTGCCCGCTATTGCTCCCCGCGCCCACCATCGCCACTCCCTGCGCCCGCCGCTACTCCCCGCGCCCACCATTGCCGCTCCCCGCTCCCTCCGTCGCCGCTCCCGGCGCTCGCCGCTGCTCCCCGCGCCCGCCGCTCCTCCTGCTCCTGGGTGCCCATCACCGGCCGCACCGCTCCCGACGCCCCGGCCGCCGGTGCTCCCCGCGCCTCCCCACTTCCCATCGCCACCGTGGCGGACGCCGCTCTCCGCGCCCCTCGCCATCCTTTCAACCACCGCCCTACGCGCCCTTTGCACGGGCTGCGGCAAACATCTCATCCCCAACCGTGCCACTCCCTGCTCACACTGCCGGCCCCGATCAGCCAAAGTCAAGCATAGATTTCAGAGAGGTAACATAGTATTTCTGAAAGTGGTAGAGATGTTCTTTGATGATTTGATGATCTGCTATATCTTTTCTGTATCCAAGGATTTACTTTTTCAATCTAAGAGGAACTAAATAATAATATATAAATTACATTTGATATTCTGACCACCAAGTGTTTGTGTTTATGTCCACAAAACTTTTGAATCTAAGAGAACTAGCAAACTGCCATAACATATATATATATATATATATATATATATATATATATATGTGCATTTTATGTCCTGGGTCTAAGCTGGTATCAGAGCCATCTGGCCCCTGACCGTCCCAAGCCATCTTCTCCGAAGGGGGGAGAGGGGTGTGGTAGTAGGCCGAGTCGCGGAGATCCCTCAGGTATTGTTGGTAAGCCGAGTCGCGGAGATCCTTGATCCTCTAGAGCGTGTACCCCGAAGACGCATGGCCATTGTTAGCCCAGGAGTGGCATTTGTCTGGTAGAAATCGTTGTCTGGGGACTTGTTTATGAGGTGAAGGTTGATCTTAATTGTGGGATTTGCCCTGCCGTTGTCTGGAAACCAACTTTCCTATAGGTTGATCTTAATTGTGGGATTTGCCCTGCTGTTGTCTGGAAACTACCTATTCCTTACTCCTTTATTCGTATAAGATGTCTTGGTTAGTTAGGTCTCTAGGTGTAACTGATCATGCTGTAACCTCCTGCAGTAATGATAGGTCTGTTAAAACAATGTCTGTTAAAAATGCTTCATCTATATGCTTTGAAGACATTGAAGAAAGTATTGCAAATTGGAAGGTACCTAAAGTAAATATTAACGATATATATCATGTTGGCACATTTTCCCTACGTTCTGACTACTTTATAAAAACTATTGAGAAAACTCTTCCTATTAGTTCTTTGTATGAGACTTTACATCTTCTTTCTGAAAAAGAAATTGATATGATAAGACGAAAACCCCAGTATCACTATTTACACTTTGGTTTGGTCCAAATTGCTATTCGGTCCTTAACAAGGAGAGGCTTAAATGTATCTGTATTGGCTTGTCTAAGGGATTGTAGAAATAAAAGTTTTAAAGATTCTTTACTAGGAATGGTTGAAGCCAGTCTTAGTAACGGTCCAGTGTTCTTTAACACTTTCCCAGATTTCTCAGTATCTCTTTCAGACACGAACATCCACAGGGTCTTGACCTTAAACTTGCAAACGTCTGGCTATGATCTTGAACCAGGAAGCGAGAACATTTCCGTAACATATAGGATCTATTACAAAGCCATGACAACACTAGCCCCTTGTGCAAAACAAAATACACCAAAAGGGATAACCACCTTTCTCCAAGCCAACCCTAGAAATCATGTCTTAACTCCCAGAACCTTAAAATGGGATGAGATAATACTTCCGGAGAAGTGGACGCTCTTCCAAGCTGTTGAGCCAAAGGCCACACAACAAACCGAGGTTGAGTCCATGGCTGAAACACCAGAAGGGGATGTTGAAGTAACATTCTCCTCGAAGAGAAAGATTTTCATCCAGTCTAGACCATCTGTTAGCTGTGATAGCAGACCTCGAGATAAACCGCAAAATATCGTCTGTGCGACCTATGAAGATAATTCGTATGAACCCTCAATTTTAGACTTTGACCTTAATGTCATTGAACTAGAAGATGACTATTATGAAACTGATTCTGATTACGAGAGTGATAATGACTATCCCTATAGTTATAATTATGACTATGATTTCGAATATGATTCTGATTTTGAAAACAAATTTATTGTTGCCATTCAGGAACCTGAATTTGAAATTTACAAAGAACTTCTTAGGCTTGAAGTTGCGCTTCCTAAAAATAAAGCTAAGGTAGAAAACTATTTAAAGCTAGACTGTCCTTTTAGGATGAAAATTAGAGAAGTTTGGTACAATGAAATGAAGCAACAAAGGAAAAATATCTTCTTTTTTAATTGGTATGAAAATAGCCAAATTAGGCATTTTGAGGAATTCTTTAGGCCAGAAATCCAGCCTAAGCTTGAAGATAATGGTCAGCATGAAATCAAAAACCAAAACGAACCTGCAGCTAAAAGTGACTATGAATCTAACGCAGATATCAATAGTGAATAAATAATGGGAGCCAAAGCTATTCAGATATTAACTGTTGTGAAAATAATAAGTGCTCTTGTTATGAGCAAAATCCCTCTGAAGAAAACTCTGATGAGAACCTCCTAGTCCTTACAGACTTAGAACAATTCGTTCTAGACACCTTTGACACGGTTCGTGACCCACAAGAGAAGGAAGTCATCATTGAAAAGTTCTTATCGAGAATAAAAATTAATAAAGATAAAGTAGTAAAGGACATTCAAAATAAAAAATATTTGTCAATCGATAAAGTGTTCGATAAGGTTGAAGATTACAAAAAGAAAAATAAACAATTGGATTTGAGTGACCTCTTCAAAGAACAAAATACTATCAAAGAAGAATTACGCACTCTCAGAAGGAGAGTAGAAATCATAGAGTTTTATAAGGGAGATGATAGACCCGAAAAGGATATGCCTCAAGAGGATTTTGAAAGGTTCGGTTCTACAGAAAGATATTTCAAAGAAAAATGGTATGGCGAGGTTATGTACAAATTTATCGATGGATTTCACTTTAAGTATAAAACATTGATTGATTCAGGAGCTGATGTAAACTGTATCAGAGAAGGGATAATTCCCTTCAAATACTTTGAAAAATCCACCCATAGGGTTCATGCTGCTGACGGAAACCTTTTGAAGGTAAACTATAAAATCCCTGAGGTACACATTTGTATCTTTGGTATTTGCTTAAAAACGTCCTTTTTGCTTGTCAAAAATCTAAAACAAGGAGTCATATTAGGAACACCATTCCTTTCTTTAATCAGACCATTTCTTGTTACCAAAGACAGTATCAAATTTAGTATAAAAGGAAAGGATGTAGAACTAAAGTTTTCTTCAAAACCAGAGGAAACTTTGTTAAATCATCTCAAGGAAATGATTGTGCATAAAGAACAATTCATAAATGAAGTATCAATAGAAATACAAAAAATGTTAGAATCAATAAAACCCTATGTGATCCAAATTTTCAAGTAAAACTAAAGCTTTACAAGAAAAATTTACAAAGGATATCTGTTCCGAGCTTCCTTCTGCATCCTGGCATCGTAAGAAACATGAAGTAGGTTTGCCTTATGTTCTAGATTTTGAGGAAAATAAGATTCCTACTAAGGCTAGACCAATCCAAATGAATAATAGACTGTTGGAAATTTGTAAAAAAGAAATTAAAGGGCTACTAGAAAAGGGTCTAATAAGGAAAAGTTCTTCACCTTGGAGTTGTGCGGCCTTCTACGTTGAGAATGCAGCAGAAAAAGAGATGGGTGTTCCTAGACTAGTAATAAATTATAGACCCCTTAACAAAGTACTAAAATGGATAAGGTACCCTATCCCTTATAAGCATGACTTGATTAGAAGAATTCAAGGATCCAAAATATATTCTAAATTTGATATGCAATCTGGATTTTGGCAAATACAGATAAAGGAAGAAGACAAGTATAAAACTGCTTTCACTACTCATTTCGGGCATTATGAGTGGAATGCAATGCCATTCGGGCTAAAGAATGCACCTTCGAAATTTCAAAAAATCATGAATGAAATTTTTATGCCACACTCGTTATTCATCATTGTCTACATAGATGATGTTTTGATTTTCTCTCAAAATGTTGATCAGCATTGGAAGCATTTAAACATATTCTATAAAATCATCGTTCAAAATGGTCTTGTAGTTTCTGCAAGAAAAATGAAGCTTTTCTAAACAAACATACAATTTTTGGGTTACAAAATTCAATATGACCCAATTCTACCCGTCAGTAGAGTTATAGAGTTTGCTGACAAATTTCCAGATGAAATAAAAAAGAAAAGTCAATTACAAAGATTTTTGGGATGCCTAAACTATGTTTCTGATTTTTATGAAGCTCTTGCAAAAGATAGGAAAATATTAACCCAAAGGTTAAAAAAGAATCCTCCTACTTGGACCATTAAACACATGCAGGCAGTAAAAAAGATTAAAGACAAGGTTAAGAGATTACCTTGCCTATTTATATTAGATCAAGATGCATTCAAAATTATTGAAACAGATGCATTAGATTATGGTTATGGGGGAATCCTGAAACAGAGAAAGGATTCAAAAGAGCAACTCGTCAGGTTCACATCAGGAACCTGGAATGATGCTCAAAAAAATTATTCTACTATCAAGAAAGAGATTCTAGCAATTGTCAGGGTCATCTCAAAGTTCCAAGGGGAACTATTAAATCAAAAATTCTTATTGCGAATAGATTTCAAGGCAACAAAAGATGTTCTTCAAAAGGATGTGGAGAACTTAGTCTCCAAACAGATATTTGCCAGATGGCAAGCAATATTATCATGTTTTGACTTTGAAATTGAATATATAAAGGGGGAAATGAACTCACTCCCTGATTTCTTATCTCGAGAATTTTTATATGGACATGGCACTTAAAAGGGATCTATCAAAAGAAAAGATGACAGAATATTCCCCAAGCAAGCAATTGTATAAATATCAAGCGGGGAGCATTGTGCCAAAGACCCCGGTGACACGAGAAAAATATCATCCTGCAAATCCTTCACCTTATATTTATAAACGAGATGAAATTATATTGCCTCTGGAATTTGAGGATTCAGATCTTAATATCAAGAGTATTAGGGAAAAATATTTCCCAAAACAATCTTATTTCATCCCAGAATATCCAGGGAAGGATCAGATCTACTATGAGACAATATTATGTGAAACACAAAGTGCACAGATATACCATACAAAGAATGGAGAAGAAATGGGTTTCACAAAAATAATTATCCAATGTCACTGGAAGAATGGGATAGATCATCCAATCCTTATGTAGCCAAAACCATATATTCGGCTTCTTGTCTCAACAAAAAGTATAACTATTGGGACCATCAGAAAGTAGGGGAAAGGGTGCTTCTAGTGCAAAATTATGAGATGAAGCATTCGTGGTTCGTTCGCTTCAAAGAGAAATATGGAGAAATACCATTATGGTTCTTCAACAATTGGTGGCTCAAGGTAGGAGCTATTCCTGAAATATTACCCATTGAGGTCATGAACATTATTACTCAAGAATCCAACAAGGACTTAAAAGAATATCCTTTTATACTCATGAAGTTCTGTGCTGAGACCAGCATGCCATGGATCATGAAATGGGATCTTAGCATCAACAGAACCCAATTCCCTGCAACTTTAAGGCGGTGCTACTATGCAAGATGGTGGGATAGGTTTGACATAAAACCCGTCTTTGATAGAAGAAAATATCAAGCAAAGGGCAAGAAGACAGTTGTGGCCCAGTTGAAGGAGGAAATCACAAAAAAATTGTTGTTGAAAAAACTAAATATACCAGAAAGTGAGCTTCAATTGCAAGTATACGAAGCAATGTTTCAAAGAATGGATGAAAATCCTCAGCCTCTACAAACAATGTCACCATCCAGAAGCCTCAGTGAGGATTTTGTGCAATGTAGCCAGGCAAAATCATCATCCCCAATTCCTAATTATTATTCCATAAAACAAGAAGAAGAAGGAGAAGAAGAAGAAGGAGAATCCAAGGGAATATCAGATTTCTCTCCAAGAAACTAACAAGATGTCCAATCAAACAAAAGTATGAATAAAGCAAAGCAACAATCACTATTTCAGAAGGAATATGCACTATTCTTGATGGAATAAACTTTATCATTGCTACAAATGGGGTCGGCAATCAAGATACTGTTGCAAAAAGAATCTGCACTATACCTGATGGAATAAACTTTATCAAAATACTGTTGTCAGCAATACACAAGACTGAAAGTGACGTCCATGCTTATCACCAACCTGAAGGTGTCAAGCCTCTATAAAATAAGACAAGAGGAGCTCAGGAGGACATCGCTTCACAGACCATCGCTTCGTACTCCACTCCACTCCACTCCAGTCCATCAAGTGTAGCCTAATTGTGTAGTAATAAGAGTCCTATGTATCCTAAATAAGCCTCGACCTTACGAGTCAAGTGTGAGAGTCAGTCAGTGTGTAAGAGTCCTATAAATCGAAGTAGGTGTATCAAGTTCCTGGTGTACTACTAAGAAAGATCTACCTTCTTGAGGTATGAATTAATGAATATCAGGACTGTTTGTTTTAAATTCTCAATGTCCATTTAATAAATAAATAAATAAATAAAAATCCCCGCATTACATCTCTACATATCTACATCATTAATGCATTACATGTAAAATATTCTACATCATTAATGCATTACATGTAAAATTCATGCATTTTATGTCCTGGGTCTAAGCTGGGATCACTATTTGGAAGAAGAGCAAAGAGAAGCTATTATAAATGCAGTAAAACTGGATGGTAATAGAATCCCCATTGTTGCCTATGATGAAGAAGGAAACCCTAAAGGTAATATTTCGGATGCCATGACCACTTTACTTTACAATGTAGTTTATCATTTTGCTGGAAATTATCAAGATATTTATAAAAAAATAGAGAGCAATTGATAAACCTTAGATGCAAAACCACGTCAGACTTTAGATGGTATAAAGACACATTCTTATCCAAATTATATACCCTACCTGATCCTAATCAAGATTTTTGGAAAGAAAAATATATATCTGGTTTACCTCCTTTATTTGCTGAAAAGGTTAGGAAATCCTTGAGAAAAGAAGGAGGAGGGAATATAAACTATCAATGCCTAGACATAGGAAAGATTACCCAAAAAATACAACTGGTAGGAGCTGAATTGTGTAATGATCTTAAAATTAAGGATCAGCTGAAGAAATAAAAACTTATTGGGAAACGTGAAATGGGAGACTTCTGTTATCAGTTTGGTTTCCAAGACCCCTATGATTCTAGAGCTAAGAGAAAGCCTCCTAAGCATATCAAAAAATATTCTAGCAGTCATAAGAAAGAAACATTTCCCACCAAAAGAAGGAAACCAAAGCCCTTTTGTCATAAAGAGAGTAATACCAAACTCTATAGAAATAATACAAAGAAACCCGTGTGTTACAAATGTGGTGTTGAAGGTCACATAGCTAGTAGATGCTTAAAGTCTAAAGTTAAAAAAGAAATTCAAGCCCTACTAGAATAAGACAATGAAGACATAAAAGGTAGATTGGGAGAAATTCTAAACCACATTGATAATGATGAGTCTAGTTCAGAGAGCCAAAGCTATTCATATATTAACTGTTGTAAAAATAGTGAGTGTTCTTGTTATGAGCAAAATCCCTCTGAAGAAGACTCTGATGAGAACCTCCTGATCCTTACAGACTTAGAACAATTCGTTCTAGACACCTTTGACACGGTTCGTGACCCAATAGAGAAGGAAGTCATCCTAGAAAAGTTCTTATCAAGAATAAAAACTAATAAAGATAAAGTAGTAAAGGATATTCAAGATAAAAAATATTTGTCAATAGATGAAGTCTTCAATAGGGTCCAAGATTACAAAAAGAAAAATAAACAATTGGATTTGAATGACCTCTTCAAAGAACAAAATATGCTCAAAGAAGAATTAAGAGATCTCAAACTAAGAATAGAGATGATAGAGCTTCGGGTGAACATTGATCAAGATAGACAAGATAAAGGAACGTCTATGGAAAGGGAACATTCCGAGGAAATTGTCAATTCAATGGAGAAATACGTCAAGCAAAAATGGTATGCCGAGATCCTATACAAGGTTGGTAATGGTTTGCAATTCAAATATAAAACTCTGATTGATTCAGGAGCAGACGTCAATTGTATTAAAGAGGGAATTATTCCAATGAAATATTTTGAAAAAACTACTCATAGAGTACACGCTGCTGATGGTAGTTTGCTTAAAGCAAATCATAAAATACCAAACGTATGTGTCTGCGTTAACAATGTTTGCATAAACATTTCCTTCTTTCTTGTCAAAAACCTAAAACAAGGAGTCATATTAGGGACACCATTCCTATCTTTAATTCCTCCATTTTATGTAACTGAAGAAAGTATCCAATTCAAAATTAAAGGAGAAGAAGCAGAAATAAAATTTAATTACAGACCTGAAGAAATATTTTTGAATAATATTAATGTTCCTTATAAGCATTTTATTAGTGAACTATTATGTTTAAAAAATCAATGAAAAGGCTATAAGTGGAACCAACAATCATAATAGCTGCAAGAGAAAGTCATATGTACGACATAATTATAGCAGTAACTTACCTATGTTACCTTGGGACAATGATATGTGGACACTAGATAAAGGTGTACATGACACTAAAGGTAGTCTACTTCTAAAAGTACAGCATGCTGATAAAAATGATCTAATGAGAGAAAAATATGCAGCCATTAAAACCCCTTTAACTCATAAAAGACCAGAAATAAGAGAAAAGGGTCTAGTTCACCATGACATATCTCACCTTTCATACAAAGCCGAAAGAAGAAACTTTTGCCACACGTGGGTGCTGCACCAAATTCCTAAAAGGTCAGCATATTATAATAGGACCAATAACTACTTTAGTAAGTGGGCATTCCATCATCACTTTCTACTTGATAAATCTATCAAAACAAGCACACGAAAGCAAGTTACAAGATTTCAGCATCCTACAAAGGATGGCTATAAAGAAGGACTAGAAAGATGTTTTCTACTAATCAAATTTTTTGTGTGCATAATGAATTATAGGGAGATGGCTCCACAAAGCAGGAATGATGCTCCGCATATAAGATACGAGTGGCTCATGAGCATGAGTTCATGGAGATTACCACAATTAAATGCTGGAAATCCAGATCATTTCAACCATAACTTTCCAGCAATGGAAATGCAACAGGGTTTGCTAAACTTGCTTTGGCAAATCAGAAGTAGAAAAGAAAAAGCATATGCATTAAATGGGCTAGCATATTATTTCAATTATGCCTAGAGATTCCAATAAGATGCCCAGAGATTCCAAAGAAAAAGGGGCTAGATCATCTGACAATCAAAGTCATTCTTTCAGAACAGGAGACAAAAGAATAAGTATAGATGGTTTCATGGCAGAAGGAGAAAAATTATTTGATCTAGATAATACATCACTGAATATCTATCCAACAGGAGAAGGGCCTTCCCACTTATTAGACCCAAATATTGGGTCATCAAATATTCTTCCCAAAAAGGAAGATGAAGACAGATCATCAAAAAATAATACCAGGATACAAGAAATAGTTCCTCAAATCACATATGGTAATTTTGACATGCCACAAAAATCTGAGCCACAAGCATTTGCATCTACTATAATTACATCTACAGAACCTACCATTTCGTCCCATCATCACATTAATATAGAAGACCTACTCATAAAATTCCCACAAATTAGGACGATTGCATCTTCATCAAATCAAGGTGGCATCACCACCACGAGCATCCAAGATAGCCTTGCTTGTGGACAGAATAGGACTCAATACACTACCTGCAAAAGAGCAATCCCCAAAAATTTATTTCAACCCACTAGTACACCTTATGAGTACCTTATTCCTAGAGTAAGCTTCAAAACAGAACAAGCACTATCCTATTTGTCACAAGATATTCAAAATATCATTTGGGACAAATATAAACAAAGACAAATGTCAATATTCCTTTCCTTCCAAGATTATTTCCTCGACTTATATGAGGGAAAAGAGGTCAACCCAGGCATTAGAGTGAATGTCCAAATATTTCAAAACCTCCACTTAGATGATAAGAGTTTTATTCAACCATACCATAGATATACAATATTGAGAGCCAACATAGACCTCAAAAATTTCAAGAACCTTGAAACCGAAGGCCATGAATTCCTTTCACTCCAAACCATTTTAGATCAGATTCTTCAGTCTGATCTTGGAATTGCAATTAAAGAAGTCTACAAGAAAATGGCACACTTCAAGGGAAAATTTAAAATTACCTTCTACTCTAATCCTCCAAAATTCACAGTGCCAACAAGACCTGCAATACATGATGTCTTCATTACCAAAGGGAACTTCCGTTTTCCTCTAATGAAGATAGGATATTTATCTAGAGAAATAAAGGAATTATTCCTCAAAGAGAC
The DNA here is from genome assembly GCA_019208055.1 of Stipa capillata. Taxonomy (NCBI): domain Eukaryota; kingdom Viridiplantae; phylum Streptophyta; class Magnoliopsida; order Poales; family Poaceae; genus Stipa; species Stipa capillata. The sequence goes on from JAGXJF010002234.1 coordinate 123,597, forward strand.
AAATCATGATAACTGGCGATGGTTCAGAGAAGCCATGGAGCTTAAAGATAGTATCTTCCTTGATCCAAACTATCATATGGTTTTCCAGAACAAAATCATGAAGATCTTTGCAGGAGGACCTCCTGAGGTACCATATCGAATATCCGGCAAAGATGCCGGACGAATTATAAAACCTGATTATGGTGAAGACTCCTCAATTAGAAAAGATTACCGCAAGCTAGTGGCCTGGTGTGAAGCTTACCAGCCAAATGAGATTGATGCAATATGATCACAGATGAAGGGATTGGTAACGTCAAGAGAATCATTGCATGAAATAATAACATCTTGTCACTTCAAAAGGTGACCCAATCACTATTTCAGAAGGAATATACACTATTCTTGATGGAATAAACTTTATCACTGCTACAAATGGGGTCGACAATCAAGATACTATTGCAGAAAGAATCTGCACTATGCCTGATGGAATAAACTTTATCAAGTTACTGTTGTCAGCACTACACAAGACTGAAAGTGAAGACTGAAGGTGACGACCATGCTTATCACCAACCTGAAGGTGGCAAGACTCTATAAAAGGAGGACAAGAGGAGCTCAGGAGGGCATCGCTGCATAGACCATCGCTTCGCACTCTACTCCACTCCACTCCACTCCACTCTAGTCCATCAAGTGTAGCCTAATTGTGTAGTAATAAGAGTCCTATGTATCCTAAATAAGACTCGACCTTACGAGTCAAGTGTGAGAGTCAGTCAGTGTGTAAGAGTCCTGTAAATCGAAGTACGTGTATCAAGTTCCTGGTGTACTACTAAGAAGGATCTACCTTCTTGAGGTATGAATTAATGAATACCAGGACTATTTGTTTTAAATTCTCAATGTCCATTTAACAAATAAATAAATAAAAAAATCCCCGCATTACATATCTACATATCTACATCATTAATGCATTACATGTAAAATTCATGCATTTTATGTGTGTGTATATATATATATACATAGTAGAATTGGAAGATCCAATAACCTTCTAAAACTGCTCTGTTTCACCATGTCTTGACACCTTAAATATTTGCAATATTTGCAATATGTCACTGGTATAACCCGAATGTGTTCTGCCATGTGTATTCATCAAATATTGCAGGAAAAAATAATTAGTCTTTGTTGTCTGTTTCATATTTTCTTGGACTGTATCAACTTGTTGGGTACATTTTTTGAATAAAATTGGTCTAAATGGCTCATTTCTGCTGGTATGCAGCTCAGCTATTAGATGTTAATGGTGAATCAAAGATAGTACTTATTCCTTTGTAGTTGCCGTAAGTTCGCATCCATTCTCATGACTTTAGCATTTATCTCTTTGTTGTCTGCAATGCATTTTTAGAAAAAATATGTTGCATTTGTTCCTCGGTTACCCATCATCTTGAGCTAACATTTTTGTCAGATTATGCCAGACATGTTATTTCTTATTCTTTATATAAAATGCATACTATGTTTAAAATTGTTTGATTGATGACTAGAGAAACGTAGGTGCTTGAAAGTAGGTGCTTGAAAGAACAAGATACCACAATCCGAGGAATAATTGAAAAAGATAATAAAAAGCAAGCAGAGAAAGATCCAAACATTATATCACTGGCCTTAGTACTCTTGTCTATCTATCTAATCTAAGAAGTTGATGCAGAATTGCATCCCAGCATATTAAAAAAATATTAACACTGTCTCAGACTAAAATTTCAGATGGGTGGTATGAGCTTGTGAAAGAACAAATCAGAGTGCAAAAACAGCTATGTCTGAGAGGGGATGAAAACAAAACTAACATTTGATGATAATCCAGTTCCTCAAATTTATTATATACATATTTTGAATGGCAAGCTCATGGTTTATATGTCAAGTACTTTGAAATATATTTTTTTTGTCAAATAGTTGGAGGCGACTTAGACTTGCCGTCTTTATAGTGCTGAATGTTTTTGCTATACATCTACTGAATCGAAATCTTACATGGATCTTTCTTTTCTCTACATATAATGCAGCACTTTACCGGAATCATGTATCGTCAGTCTACAAAGGAACGGAAGGAAAATTCAAGTGATCATACAACAAGATCCACCATATTACAAGCACGAACTCCTTTTCAGGATATTACAAATGTCGTTGGCTCAAAGAGAATATCAAGAGGGAAACAAGGTATACATCTTCTTCTATATACTACTGCTACTACTGCTACTAGGTGTCTTTGCCTATTTGGTTCATGTTGTATGATCTCCCATTTGTTAAGATTGATATGCTAATAGACCTTAGTGTTTATAGACCCAGCCCAATAAAAACTTTCTCTGGATGTTTAATCCTATAGCAGCCCAAAGTTGTCTTGAACCATCCATTTCACTCAATCCATCTGATGTTAGGTATTGTACCAACAAATGCTTTTGAGCATAAGCATTATCATGATCGGGAAAGATATTTGGGGATGACTCAAGAACAGCACACTGCCTACCTACAAAGAAACCATGAATACAAACGGAGGAGGCGAAATCATAGTGAAAGTAGTGATAGTTTGCACTCTGGAATGAGCCAAAACGATATAGGTACCAGTGACAACATGCACACAGCAACTGACGACAATACAAGGACAGGAGGTACATTTTAATGTGAGATATAAATTTCTGTCTTATCTATTTATTTAAAAAATATTAACACAAATTGTATGATGTGCTTACAATTACCTTGGAGGCCAGTAAATAAAGTCTATGGTAGCATGTTTATCTCCAAAATATATGTTTCTCTTTAATTAATTATAACACAGACATTTCTTCTGAACATAGTGGCCACAACTGGAAGTTTAAACTTGTCTCCATCTAAGACCCTTCAAGAGAACATAATCAGTCTAGATATTGAAAGTCAGATCATGATCAATCCATCTGACATATCTACATCACATAACAAATCAACAAGTACTGGTCAACAAAAGCAGATAACAACATCCTTTGACAAGGGCTGTGAATACAAGAGAAGAAGAATGTCTAATGAGGCAAGTTGTAGTAGTACTGCAGAAGAAACAGATCAATCTGCTGGGGCATCAACATCTACTGTTCAATATAAGTGAACGAAGGCACACTTGGACAGGACCATCAAGTTCAACATACAAAGAATGTCTGACGTGGCATGTTGTAGTTCTATGCAAGACAAAGATGAATGTAGCAGTAACTTACTTCAACAATACATTCCTTTGCAAATGCAACAACATGTTGTAGCCAAAGAGCATGAAGATCATGACAGCACCATCTACGTCCCAAAGGATTGTTTTCCTGCTATGCAAGGTAATACAATTTCTAAACTATACAATAGCCATTTCTATATGTCTATATGTATATAAACTACAGTGTACTTTTCTTTATTTTGAATTTGAATATTCATCCACTTTTCTCTCCTAAACATTCTTTTGTTGATCCCTCCCTCCCTAAAAAAATGATATAGATGAATGTGGACAAGTTGAAGATACGATTGAAGATGATGGTGAAGATGATGAGAGTTATATATTTGGTGGACAAGGTAAATATTAATATATATGTTGATCAATTTGTTTTCATAAGTAGTTTTAACTTTCATCTATATATACATCAAGTTGTTTAATTATTATTATCTTGTGAGTTCTAAGCCATATTTATTACTTTTAGTGGTGATGGTTCTGTCTGGTCAAGTCACCTAAAAATGATGACGCCTCTTAGGTTGATACATTAGTCTTTCATGTTTTCGATTCCGTTGCATGGTTACAATTTAATTTTATTTGATATGACTAGAATATCATTAATAATAAATCCTATTTACTTGAGACCACCACATATGGCAAACAATAGGGAGAGAGAACATGTGAAACATACTCTATCTAAAATTTGTATTTTGGGTATGATGGATTCAAACTTCAAAACTTTGACTACAAGTATCTTTAAAATTATTTAGATTAGATACTTAAAGATCATATGTGTAAATTTATGTCAAAAAGTACTTAAAATATATGGTTTTATTTGGTTTTATTTGGTTTTATAAATATATTTCAATAGAAATTAGTGGTTAGTATATGTTCTCAATAGAAAAAAAATATTCTATCATCATCATTATATATCATTACATAGTGTTTTCTCACTTCTAAAAAACAATGGACAGATTCTAATTATGTATCATATCGAGTTCCGAACCATTCAATTTGTGAAATAGAAGTTGATCCGCACAATCATATATATCAAAATATACCAAGTGGGCATCATGTCTTAGAGCCGGTACCTAATTGTACACATTGCAATGCAAAAAGGTTCCAATATGAGAAACCGACATTTTGTTGCATGGGTGGCAAGGTCAAGATAGTAACTCCATATATTCCTGGTGAAATGCGCCGACTTTACACAAGTCAAGATACAGATGCAAAGTATTTTCAGGATAATATACGATACTTTAATTCTCATTTTTTTTACCTCCCTTGGTGTTATCTTGGACCAAAGATTTTGTAATAAAAGGTCTGGAGTTTACACTTTCCGTGCCCAAGGGCAAATTTATCATCGAATTGACCAATTGGTTCCAGTGGAAGATGGCCCCAAACATCTACAACTATACTTTTATGACAATGATGCGGATTTGCAACATAGATTTCGTTACTTTCCTAATCTTGATAGAGTTCTCATCCAAAAGTTGGTGCGCATACTTTCATCTAATCCTTACGCCCAAACATTTCAAAGCCTCGGTTCAGTGTCAGACCTTGATGAGTATCGAATTGAGCTCAACACAGACATTTCTTTAGATCAATGAGTATATAATGCACCTACTACATCACAAGTAGCAGCAATCTGGGTAGAGGGAAACGATCCTCAAGGTCACTTCGATACGAGTATAATGGTACGTGGCAAATCAGATGATCCACAATATATAAAAGCGTACCATGGCTATTATGACCCACTTTCATATCCACTTTTTTTTCCCAAATGGGGAAGTTGGATGGAACTTGAATATACCAAAAGTAAAAACAAATGGTATTATTAATATTAGAAATCAAGAAAATGACATCAATGAAAAAGGTAAGTTGTGCCGTATATTCATGTAATTGTCATTTATATAATATTTTAAGATCTATTTATCAAAAGCAAAGCATTTTCATTGTATAGGGCTGGAGTATAACTCTGGCTCTTCCGTTTCACCGAGGGAATATTATTGCTTCAAACTACAAATTTGAGCCAGAGAATTTAATGTCTTACTTTTTGGAAAACGACTAACTCAACAGTACATTGTCGATATGTACATTAAGATTGAGTCAATAAGATTGGCATTCTATTTAAAACCAGCTAACCAGAATCTTATACAAGCAGATTTTTATCAAGGACTGGTTGATAGTGTTGTTGCTGGTGAGACATGTGCATGCATGATCGGGAAACGTATAGTGTTACCTCCCTCTTTTATTGGAGGTCCACGGGATATGCGCCGAAGGTATCTGAACGCCATGGCTTTGGTCCAACGGTTTGGGAAACCAGATTTATTTCTTACGATGACATGCAATCCAAATTGGGAAGAGATAACAAAAGAGCTCGCACTAGGGCAATCATCACAAGACCGACCAGACTTGGTAGCACGAGTGTTTAAGGCAAAATTAGAGGACCTTAATTATCTTATATTTAAGAAGAAATTCTTTGGCGAAGTTGCTGCTCATGTGCATGTGATTGAATTTCAAAAAAGGGGACTACCCCATGCACATTTCTTGATAATTCTAAAGTCAGATTACAAAATAAATAACCTGATCAGTATGATCAGATTATATCGGCTGAAATTCCTGACAAAGATAAGTACCCTGTGTTGCATGATTTTGTTATTAAACACAAGATGCATGGGCCATGTGGTGCTCTTAATAGTAAAAATTCATGCATGCAAAATGGAAACTGTAAATACCATTATCCCCGGCCATTCTATGAGGCTACACTGCAAGGAAAGGACTCATATCCAATCTATAGACATAGGGACGATGGTCATCAAGTGCGCATCCGTGGAGCTATTTTGGATAATAGATGGTTTGTGCCATACAATACATATCTACTTATGAGATACAATTGTCATATCAATATTGAAGCTTGCTCCAGCATCAAGGCTGTTAAGTATTTATTCAAGTACATCTACAAAGGTCATGATCGTGCCTCATTTACCATAGAAGCTGCAGGAGATACAGTTGTTGATGAAATTCGTGAGTACAGGGATGCTAGATTTATATCACCTCCAGAAGCAATATGGAGAATTTATTCTTTCAATCTCAGTGAGATCTCTCCTCCCGTTCTACAATTACAGGTCCATTTGCCAAATATGAATATTGTGCGTTATAAAGATGCTGACAATTTGGAGAATGTGATGAGTACAGAATCATCTTCTAGGACAATGCTTACTGAGTATTTCAGAATGAACTCCATTGATACTTATGCTAGAAATTTCTTATATAAGGAATTTCTTGAATTTTACCTATAGCAGAGGAATTGTAGGACTTGGAGACATCGTCGTATGAAGAGAATTCAAATAGGTAGACTTGTTGCTTTTCACCTTGCGGAAGGAGAGCGCTATTACTTGAGAATATTGCTAAACCATGTGAGCGGGGCTACATATTTTGATGATTTATGTACTGTTGAAAGTGTTGTTTTCTCCACATTTAGAGAGGCTGCAGAGAGAAGGGGTCTCATCGAAGCGGACGGTAGCATTTCTGACTGCCTCAGTGAAGCTGCAACATTTCAAATGCCTTATGCGCTTAGAAGGCTTTTCGCTACAGTTTTGACCTTCTGCGAGGTAACAAATGTTCGTGCATTATGGGATAAGCACTTTGAAGCCATGTCCGATGATTTTCGTGGGAAGAGCATAAGTAATGAAGCAATTGAGCAAATGGTACTTAGAGATATTGAAGAGTTGCTATATTCTATGGGAAAGGACATCAGGACCTTTGATCTTCCAGATATGTTGGATACCGATGATTTCGAAAGCTTAGAGCAGAGAGAACTAACTGAAGAGATGTATATTACAGTTGATAAATGTAAGAACCAGGTTTCAACTACCAGATCCCCCTTGTGTACATTCTCGTCAGTCCCAGGATCATGCTGACGGTACACAAGCGAAATGAGTAACATCACATGCATTCAAGATAAAACATAATTGAGTACAATATGCCACCTGGCTTACAAAGTTCCATGTCTTATGACATTTATTACATCAGAGGCAAACAGCGGAAATAAAAGCGAAGTGGCTCCATTCGTGCCACAGGCAAATTGACGGAAGCCCACGTAACCTATTCTTCGGGATCGTCGTAGAAGAAGTCTTCCTCAGCTCCTTCTTTAGCATACTCCTCTGCACACCACCACAAATACATGCACGATGAGTACTTCGCGTACTCAGCAAGCCACCTGGCGACAGATGGTCCTAACATACTACATGCAAGGCTTCAACGGAAAGCTTTAGGGTTTATTTGCATAAATGCGGTTTTAGTTGAAATATTAGGGTAGATTCAAAGACAGCATTTTGATGTAAAGCAAATTTTATTATCAGGGGTGTTTTTCAACAGGTGTGGTCCACGACCAACACACTCGAGTAAGGACTCATGTCTTAGCTCGACCGTAGGTTCATCAGCATAGGGGTAGAGGGAAGTAGCAAGGGGGAGAGGGACAGGTCCTTTTCATCCAGAATGAGTCATGTGCTGTCCATAACCGTGGACACGGTTAATCGATTAGTTTTAACTTTGCAGAGTGTGTACACTTTACCCACACGACACAATCTCGTCTTGTTGCCACTGTCCGTCGCCAGCATAGTACACACCCATCGGTATACCGGCAGGGAGATTGTGACGAGGTCTTTTAGCTAGATCCCCCTAAGGTGTAACATGCCCACCGGGTCTGGCCCGGAGTCTTGAGTACATCCCCGCACTCTGTTCCCCCCATCTGTGCCGAGGGTCCTCGTCGCTACGTCCACCCCTTCTGCGGTACGGCTACATCGGCACCAAAGGCTGACTAACCTACTTGACCAAGCCATTGCCCATTTAGCGTGTGGTTGCACTGTGGTCACAATTTCTCCAACTTCAAGACTTCGGCCTTATGCGGTACGGACGACCAATGGTTCCTTTCAACCGGCCTTCTGCTGGTAGGATAACCATATGCTCCTTCATCGCATGATCCAGCTGTCGCCCGCACCATATTAGATGGTAAATTTCACCCAGAGTAGAATAGGAAGAATAGAGAGAGAGGGAAAATATCGAGCACCCGGCCCTAGCTCAGCGAGCTCAACAAGTTTCAACAAGGATCATCGATCCGATATTCATTCCTCCGTAGAGGCAAATCAAAACAACCTAAAGATGCATTTAAGCATGGCTTAGCATATCTCTACTCTATTCAGAATAAAACCTATTATTCTACTCAGGGTATCAAGTAAAAAGGCGACAACGGATAAGGGTAAAGTTGTGTCGATCGACACGCTAGCTACTGGATTAAAACAACATGCATGTTTATAAACAATAAAATATAATGACTTCGAAAATATAGGATCAAATATGATCAAGAGGAAGTGGCATGCCTTCGTGGTAGAACTCTCCCTCTTCAGCTGCTTCGGTTGCCGGGTCGGTCTCTTCACTTCCTATTGACGCAACGCAACGAGTAAAGATAAATAAACAATCAACTCCAGGAAAGCATTCCGAAAAGCAACACAAGAGAGAAGCCCGACGAAGGTAAGGTGAGGTGGAATGGAACGATGGCGCGATAGCGTCATCGCGAAGAAAGAATGGTCTTCTAGGGTCGGCCATAACCATAGAAATATATATATATATATATATAGCTTATATCCCTTACCGGGTATATTTAATAGATAGTTAAAATATATACACACATACACTTTAACATGCTAGTAATCATAATAACTGGACAAACAATTCACAATTAACCACAAATAAATATTTAGGTGAATCCTAAATATTTATTATGGTTAACAACAGTAAGAAAATAGATTATCAACATATAACTAGATTTACATATGCATTTCTAATATTTTAAAGGCTAGAAATTAAGCTAAATTGTTTTCTCTACTACTAACAAGAGCTAACTAAGCATGAAACATCTTGGAACATGTTAACAGTACTGGAACAGTACCAAAAATGATTTAATAATAATTTCTAATCTGGACATTATTTAATTAAAGTATTTTCTAGCATTTCTAGTGTAACAATAAATAGAAAAATACTAATTATCATCAATAAATCATAGAATTGGACTAACATCTTATATTACCAATTCCAGAGATATTTCATGTTCAACAATGTTCTGGAAATATATTTTAACCAATTAAAACTATTTTTCTAAGCATGGAAACCACCCTAAAAATATAGTAAAGCATTATTTAATTAAGCTAAATGGGTTTTCATGACTTGACAACATTCACATAACATTATCAGATTTATTGGGTACTGGACATTAATTTTTAGAGGCTAACACAGATTTATAAAGGACTTACAACTAGAAACAGCATTTAAATAACAATTTTAAATAGATCTAGAACACTTCTTGATTTCTATAGCTTTAACCTTTGTAGATAAAATATTTTAATTTACATGGTAAATGAGTTCTAGGGTTCTCTGATCTTAGACAAAAATTGGATAAAAATAACAGAGAAGATTTCTATTTTTAATAAATGAAACAGAGCTTATTTTAATTCTAGGAAATTCTACACATGTCCAAAAATTAAGAAAATTTCCATAACTACTCCTTAGCACACTAATGATCTACAGAAAAAGATTCATCTCCAAATAATCAACAAGTACAAAGATATCACAAAATTTGCTCAAATTTCGTACTAATTTAATTATAATTCAAAATCTGACGGTCGGATGTAACATCCCCGTTCTTAAGCTACTAATTGTGTGCATCATTTCATGACATGCATTGCACTGAAAGCTGAAATTGAGTGAGATTTTGAATTTTTATGAAAAGCCTTAAACCAACCCTAACTCGGCAACATGGATAGAACCTCGAACCTCAAGTTGGTTTTGTAAAGTCTTGGAATAATGGGTCCCGAGGAACATCTCAAGAATTCAACTCATTGACCGAGCTATAAAACCATAGGTTTGGAATAATTGAAAGACCAAAAGGTTATGTTAAAAGGGAAATCAATCGTAAATTGAACTTTGAATTGGAGCTCTAGTAGAAGTAGAGCTTGAAGGTTCAAGAGATGATTTTAAGTTAGAAAACCTATTTGAAATAGAACAAGACATTATAAGGATGTTTTGAAAATTGATTCTTAATTTGAGAGAAACTTTGAAATGGTTCTAAAGGTTTAAAATAGGATTCGAGTCCGTTTCGGGATTTAACTTACCACCCAAACTAGATAATCAAACCAATTAAGAAGGGAGATCTTAAAGCTTTCTTTCAAATTTTAATTATAGAAGCAGGGGCTTAAGAACTGATTTGAATTACAAACCCAACAATTCAAAATAGAAAAGAAAAGAAAAAGAACAAAAACTAAAAATTCTCCCCTAGCCGGAATGGACCATCTTCTGGCCCCCGTTTTCTTCCCTTCCTTCCCGAATGGGCCAGCCACCCCGGCCCGCCTTCTCTCCCCGCACAGCCCATCCTGGCCCGCTCCTATTCTTCTTCTCCTGGCAGCCTCATCTGCCCCAATCTCCACGCCGCCGCCTTCGGCTTGCCACCGAGCAGCTTGCGTGGCAAGCGCTCAGCAGCGCCGCGCCACCTCCTGCTTGGTCCTCCCCGCCGATCCCTATCCCAAGCGCCGCCTTCTCCCCTAGCTAACTCCTTTCCCCGGTCGGCATTCCCTCCCCATCTCTCTCTCTCTCTCGTAATCACTGCTACCCGAGCCCCGTCACCGGCCCCTCTGCACCGCCGCTCCTCCCGCCTTCTTACTTCGCCGCACCTCCGTTCCCCACCGCCTCGCTCAGCCGAAGCCGCCTCGGCCTCGCCCCCCCCCCATTTTGCCGCCGCTCCCGAGCCTCCTCACCGCCGCTTCACCAAGCTCGCCGCCGCTCACTTCGCTGTTCTGGCCGCCCACGCCGCTCGGTTCCGCTTTCATCTACCCGGCGGCCTTACCATCGGCGCCGACCCGAGCCCTCTCTGCGCCGCCTTGAGCTGAAGCTACCGCCCAGAGCCCCGCCCTCGTCGCCAGATTTCGAGCCCGCCTCGGGTCCCCACCGCTTGGCTCCACCGCCGCCTCAGCTTCGCCCTCGCTGCCCCCGGTGCCCCCCCGTTCCGCCGCACCGCCCTTCGCCATTGCCCCGCCTCGCCGTGCTCCGCTGCCTCCCATCCACTTCCGAGCCGGCGCCGCCTTCCACCGTACCGCCTCCCTCCGGTAAGCCGACGACGTCACCTCCCCTCTCCCTGACCTCGCCGCCGGCCGGCGTCAGCCTCACCATGGTCGAACCAAGCCCGAGAGGCTGAAGTCCCGACCGGTTCTAATTAGGGCCTAATTCCCTTTTAATGGCGGTTAAGACATAATCAGGAGCACCCTAATGACTAAGCGCATTTAATAACTGCTAATCATTGCCCCGACATGGTTAATGCTAATCCTAAGCAATTAAAGTTAACAGACAGATTAAAGACTATAATTAAGACCATCAGTGCATTTAATAAGCTCAATTAAGTGTTCTGTCTATGACAGTTGGGTCCCACCCGAGAAAAATTAAAATAAAGTTAAAGGAAAATAGGAGGTTCTGACAAGTGGGCCCCACTTGTCATTGGCTGGTCAACCTTTGACCAGTAGGGCCCACATGTTAGCCTCTGTGAATGTTTGAATTAAATTAAATGTTATTTTTGCTGAGAAAAATACAACAAAGGATTTAAAATGATTTAAATCTTAGAAAATGCATAGAAAATCAATTTTTAATCAGAAAAATGCAAATAATATATCAAAATGTTCAGAAAAATGAGAGCTATTCAAATATGTCATATTCATACATGTTTGCATGCTAGGAAAATCTCAAATTAGGGTTTCCCCGGTTAGCCGGAGGATTTTTCGATCGCGATATTTTATGCGTCCGAACTCCGATTAAATTGATTCCACTCGCATTAGTCTTTATTTTGCGTTCTTTACTTCATGGCATACATTTCATACCATGCCGATGTTCAACATTTTAATATTTACAGTTATGCCCTTCCTTTTCTGGTGTTTTCGTTCTTCTCCGATAGAGCCGGAAAGTCCCGAAGAAAATAATATCGGTCACAAGCAGGGTTTCAGTTGCAGAGCAACAAGGCAAGCAGCCCCTTTGGTCACATTGCAAACTCCTATTATTTGCAAAGTATTAGTTGTTTTTAAATTCATTATCACATGCGTTCAAATTCTATTTTTCCGCTAAGCAGAACCCTAGTCCGATGAATAAAACTCACTTTGTCGCTCAATCAGCTCCACCACCAACCCAACCTATCTAGTGTAGTATAGTGTCCACTGCTCTAATGCTGCTATGTAATTAATGCTTAGACATGCTTAGACATGTAGAGGTCGTAATTCCTGGGATGGGTTACGTGTAGGTGGGTGTTCACCAGGGATTAACTAATAAACTTGCTTAATCATATCTGGGTTTAGACGAGAGGCCATGGCTGGGAGCATGGTGTGTTGTCTCGTCTTCCCACAAGGACCGGTTACCGGTGTCCCTTCGAACCAAGATTCGCGTACTTCTACACGGGTGGATTATGGGGCCACCCACGACTAAATAATTTGCCTAGACTTAGAGTATGAGCTGCATAGTTCGCCGTTTCCATTTGCCGCGTGCGTGAAAAAGGAATGTGGTGTGGTGCTTCAATAGAGGTGTAAGGGGTACACACGGTTCGAGGCCGGGGATGTATCACCTGCTACAACTTATGGGACCGTGTCGTAGTCACGGCCGGACTGATGTACATGGATTGGCCCGTAAGGGTGGCTCATACCTAGGTCGACAGCATTGTAACGGTTGTGTTCGATCACCCTCCGCCAGCACATCTCGTGAAGTGTGTTATCCCGGTGGCATTAGGAGTCGATCGATGCGTGTAGGTAAAGATGTACACCCCTGCAGGGTTTGAACTGTTTGAACAGCCATGTCCGCGGTTATGGACAGCTTGGTAAGATTTTGCATCGAATTAGACAACTATAACAATACTCTAAAACTTGCCAACCCTAAGGTGTGGTGTTAGCGATTGCTTCCTCCCAGGGTGGTTGAGGAAGAATCGGGAAATTTCAGGTGTGGTGTTCTGGAGTAAGGAATGCTCGCGAAGTGTCAACTCGTCTTCTTTTGAAAGTGCTCTAGTAGTCGGTTTTTCCATCTACTTACTGCTATTGACAAAGGTAAAATTTGCTTTCCACAAAATAGTCCACAATTACCCCTTTATTGATACCTGTCACAGTTATTGTTAATTTCCGCACTGTAAGTCTTGTTGAGTATATTTTTGTACTCACCCTGCTATCGTTGACATTTTTATTACAGAGGAAACTACCCCTTCCGAGGGTGGTTTCTACATAGAGATCGACGCCCACAACGACTAGTCGCTAGAAATCTCAGGCAGTGATCCTGCCCCCGGGGTTTGGCAGCTCGGTTTGTTCTGCTGCCACTTTTGGCCTTACTATTTTGGCTTCGTAGCCTTAATTACTCTTCTGCTGTGTAGTTGGATCTTCGGATCCTTTTCATGAATATAATTTGTTAAGTTTCAAGAAACTTATAATATTGCAGTTTCTGTCATAGAGTTACTGCTGTGAAATCAGGTTGTTTTTGCCTACTCATGTGCCGTGTGTGTATGTTGATGAAGCACATGTTGTGGGTAGAATTTCAGAGTTCCTATCATAGAGTTATTAAGTTCAATCACCCCTGTGAAGCGACTCTGCTACTGAGAGATTGGGAACTATATCATCCTACTCCAGCCGAGCATTAATTTGCCGGGACGAGTTTGGGGTTGATGTTCCGGCTCAGTAGGAAAAGAGTGAGGAGACCATATCACCCTACTTGATCTGTGCATTAGTTTGCCGGGGAAAGTTCGGGGTTGACATCTCGGGCTATTCGGAGCCATATCACTCCACTCCTCTTGGGATTGATACCCAGGAGTTGAGGTTGGGGTTGATGTTTCGACTTAGCGGGTGGTTTTACTTAAGACTCTCTGTTATGAATTCTGGGGTTCGACATCGGATTAAAAATCCGATTGCACCGTTGGATTCGTGGGGTTCCAAGGGTTCCATTTTAATCCTAAGATCACAGATCGGACAAGGCTTGGTTGGATTCCAAAAATTGGGTGGAAGGTTGGAGTAGGGTTTACTGTTCACGTGAACTGTTCACGCTACAGTACAGAGGCACAATTTTTTTGAAGATTCAAAGGTTAATGGTGGCACATTGAATGAATATTGGCTAAAATTGGTGGAGGGGAAAAGATCCACGGGTTGAGGGAAGACTACCTCGGTAGGGGATTGGAAAAGTGCTCACCGTGGGTGGAGAAACAAGAAAAGGGAAAGATCGCCGGAGTTGGGGAGGAGGTCACCGAGGTTGGAGAAGACGCTTGCGGTATGGCGTGCACGTCGTCGTGGGGAAGCTCCTCGTGGCCACGTCTCGGGTGGAGATGCACCGGTGTCGCCGGAATTCCTCGCCGGAGCTCCGCCGGAGTTGGGGAAGAAGAGGTGGAGGAGATGGAGTTTTGGTGTGGGAGAGTAAAGAAAGTAATCACATGGATTGGGGTCCTATTTATAGGGGAAAAGGAGGGAGAGGAAGAGGAAAGAGCACCACATAATGGCAATGCATCAATTAGAAGCAATCTGTGGAGGAATTAAGGAAACAAAATAAATTAGGGAATTGATTTTTCGGAGAAAATGAACCGGCGCACGGGCACACTGCATGCATGCATGCATGCTGCATGCACACGGGGCCCACATTCCCTTATTTAATCATTTTCAGATTAAATTAGTAGAGAAAAAGAAATAAATTCATACTGGTTTAAATGGGCTCCAAAAATTATAAAAAAAATTTAGTAAATCAATTTGAATATGGGGAATTCAATAAAAATATTTTTGAAGCCATTTTTCAAATGATGATACAATTAAAAATCAAAAACACTCTTTTTGCTCTCAAATTAATTCATATAGTTGAATTAATTTGGAATAAAATCCAATAAAAATATTTTTAACATATACTACCTCTGTTTCATAATGTTAGTTCTTTTAGTTTTGTCCTAAGTCAACATTTTTTAACTTTGACCAAGTTTATAAAAAATGTACCAATATTTACAACACCCAATTAGTTTTATTAGATTCATCATGAGATATGGTTTCATAATGTGTTTATTTGGTGTTATAAATATTGATATATTTTCTATAAACTTGGTCAAAGTTAAAAAATGTTGACTTAGGACAAAACTAAAAGAACTAACATTGTGAAACAGAGGTAGTATTACATAGTTGCACATCCTTCTCTCCTTTAAAAAAAAATTTCAAGCCCCCAAAATTTGAGGATGTTACAATAAAGAAGACTTAGAGCTGTATGCAACTTTAAACAATGACCAACGCTTTGCTTTTGATGAGATAATGGACCATGTGTTACACAAGAAGAGTAAGGTCTTCTTCATTGACGGTCTAGGAGGCACAGGAAAGACATACCTTTATAAAGCTTTGCTGGCTAAAGTGCGATCCATGGGACAAATAGTCATTGCAACAGTAACATCTGGCATTGCGGCTTCTATCATGCCCGGTGGTAGGACTGCCCATTCTAGATTTAAAATACCAATAAATATTCAAGAAGATGCTATGTGCAACTTCAGTAAGCAGAGTGGGACAGCAGAATTACTTCGAAGAGCATCTTTAATAATTTGGGATGAAGTTGTCATGACAAAACGACAAGCCGTTGAGGCACTTGATAGATCCCTGCAAGATATTACTAGTTGTAGATCACCATTTGGAGGAAAAGTAATAGTGTTTGGAGGAGATTTTAGACAAGTCCTTCCTGTAGTGAGGCGTGGCACTAGAGCACAAATTGTTAATGCCACTCTTCAAAAATCTTATCTTTGGGAGGATATAAAACAAATAAAACTCCGGCGCAATATGAGAGCACAATCTGATCCATGGTTCTCTGATTTTCTCCTGAGAATTGGCAACGGTACTGAAGAATCAATTGGTGAAGACTATGTGCGCCTACCTGAAGAGATAGTTATAGGATACACAAATTTAGAAGCCTCAATTAATAAGTTGATCAATGATGTCTTTCCTTCACTTGACCATAATGAAAGATTACCATCTTATATAAGTGCTCGCGCCATTCTTTCCACTAAAAATGAATATGTGGATGAATTAAATGCGATGCTTATAGACAAATTTCCTGGAGAAGAAAAAATCTACTACAGTTTTGATTCAGTAGAGGATGATACACACAATCACTACCCACCGGAATTCTTGAATTCTCTCACACCTAATGGTTTGCCTCCACATGTTCTCAGATTGAAGATCAATTGTCCTGTGGTGTTGCTTTGGAATTTAGATCCTTCTAACGGATTATGCAATGGCACAAGGCTTATTATTAAGGCATTTCAAGATAATGCCATTGATGCAGAAATTATTGGAGGACAACATGCTGGAAAGCGAGTATTCCTTCCACGAATTCCTTTGTACCCTTCTGAAGATGATGTACTTCCCTTTAAATTTAAAAGAAAGCAATTTCCAATTCGTCTTAGCTTTGCAATGACAATTAATAAAGCTCAAGGTCAAACCATTCCAAATGTTGGCCTCTACCTTCCAGAACCTGTGTTCTCTCATGGTCAACTGTATGTTGCTTTATCTAGAGGAATATCAAGGCAAACAACAAGAATACTTGCCAAACCAAATAAGGATATTGACCCATCAGGAAAAAGTACCAAAAATATTGTCTATAAGGATGTTTTGATATGATAAATATACGTAATGTAACACTGTCCTTTGTTTCATGTATATGAGCATGCTCTGTTTTCTGTCAAATTATTACATCTAACTATCTAAGATCGAACTTTGTGTTGACCTAGAGAAGAGACATTAGAATCTGTGTTACTACATGTACTAGCAATGATTTATGTACATTTTGATGGACCAAAGAGATGAACCAAGACTCATCATCTTGTGTTACATCTTTGCTAAATATCTATTCCTCATTTTTTATACCTCGCAGCCTGCAGTTTCCGTTGGCAAGAGGTTTCAACATCTTTTTTTTGGTTCTGCAGGATAATATTATCACCAATTGCCAGAGAATTGTTGATTGGCTGGCCAGGAGCTTCAAAATGATGAGGGTATTGACCTATTAAAAGACAAGCAAGCTCTGAAGTGACTTACAGAAGCAACTGAGAAGGCAAAGATGGAATTATCATCATTGACCCAAACAAATATTAGGTTAGTCTGCTCGGTCTCCACATTTTGGTGACAACATTGTGCCTTTACCTGCTCACTTTATTCTAACTTGTTTTTATTTTTCACCTTACCTTTTATCACAGGTACTGCTGATGGGCCCAATCATATTGAGAACAGTTACAAGGGCTAAGTTTGAGGAGCTATACTCAGATCTTCTTGACAGGTCCAGTATCACGGATCATGTTAATGTTTAGATGAAAGCATATGTACGCATGGTTGTACTTCTTTTTACATGCTTCTGACAGTATTAAAACAGCGAGCAGATAATAATATTAGGGTGGTTGTTATTAGATAATTCAGAACATACTACATGGCATTTGTATATTTGTTAATTATACAGTAGATGGAGGACATCTTCTTCTGGCTTTATTTGAAATGATTGTCTAATAGACCAATTAATTTGCAGGAAACAATATCAATATGTTTGGTGATAATGGAACCAAAGCATTCAGCTGAACTATCCAGGTACAACAATTTGTTGAATATCCTTTAGCACTAAATGAATCATGATTTTAATTCATTGTATAACATCAAGGAGATCTACAGGCATTAGGACAAGCAAAATCAAGCCCTAATGGAAAGATACCGACCAATGTCCCATGAGTTGCATAAAGTACAGGTGAGCTTTGTCAGTCTTTTAGTTTGCTCAGGTTTTCTTGATGAAGTATGAGAAAACTCTTTACCATTCCTCCATTGTCCTTTTGGTTGAAGTTTCCCTTTTTGCCATGAGTCGTGCATTGCCATTTTTAGATGCTTGTTAGATTCATTGTTGCTTTATAATCTTTCCTACTTTGTTCAGTTTTGTTCTGAGCTTCAGTACCATGCCTTTGAGGTCATTTCTCTACTCATGTTACAGCTTCCCGCCCACATGTTCACAACCGAAAATTACTTAGTAGGCTTGCCTTCTGTTATTTCCAGGTTGAGATTAAGAGAACCATTCCAAAAGATGCTATGGACTTTAACCCTACGGATTTCAAAGCAAAATCTCTACTACTATAGTACACCATTTTTTGAACATTTGACTTTACCATCCTCGCCCTGTTTACCCGCCACAGACCACATAGATTCAATTCTAGCCATCAGTTTCTCCTCTTGACATCCACCATCCATTAAACACAAATCGACTCGATCGGACGGCTGTTCTCACTTGGATTCGCCAGCCCCTTTTCACCACCAGCGTACGAATTGCTCGCCCCTTCTGGAATGCTCCTCAGTCCTTACCACCTCGAACAAAAGATGGAGAACCGCTCCACACCCCACCCCACCCTGCTACAGCTCCACCTCCATCTTCTTACTTTCACATATTCAAGATATTCAAGATTTTATATTATTTTGTAGGTATAGGTACAAACATAAAACATAAGGAATTCCTGTCAAGTAAAATGGAGGATCAGGTGGTGTTTTGCTATATGACCAGCTGCATCTATGTTTATTCAGGTGACTAAAAAAATCAATCGTGTGTTCATTTATTTACTTACTAGAATTAAATTTCGATTGAGGTACATCAGTTAGTATATTATCGTTTCATTGTTTCATTTTTGAGAACATACTATCTTTTATTTAACATGTGGGTGATCATGATAAACCTGAGTGAGCAACACCGCTGACAAGTATGTTGCTGGATTTTGGTAATCTGAATGTACTACTGTAGATAGAAGCCTTCTGATTTGTTTTAACATCAGAGTAGTGATCAATCAAATGAGTAGAGCTGCATAATTGAGCTATTTATTGTAGTGTTAGAAATGAAATAATTTCTTATCTGAAATGTTACAAGCTTCTTTTAGCCTTGGATAATATAAGGGATTATTGAGATTAAATAAGAAAATCGCTTTTACTTCACAGTTGCATATTTAGTTACTGGTTCATTGTCTCCTAACACCAATGCTATGAACTACAGGATTTAGAAGGAAATTTCCGGTGTCGCCCGTCAATTGTACACCATTTCTATCTGCAGACTTGTTATTGAATTGCATATGCAGGCGACATTTTCAGAAGAGGCTGTGCATAAGAGTGAAGAGTGGTGATTGCAACATGCGCTCCAAATATGTATCACTAAAACGCTCCATTCTTTTTTGTCGTATAATGGAGCGGGATTAGTTTTTCTGTTGGATCAATCTCTTTTCCTTAGTGTTGCGGATAGTGAAATGCGCTTCAGATTTACCATTTGCACTCCCATACCATTTTCTTCTGAAGAATTCATCATAACCTGTACAATAATAGATTGCCACTGGTAAATAATATATTAGCACACGCTATGTGGAAACTTGGGATAAATGTCATTGTATTGTCTATTATAGATGGCAATGACTTGAATTCATCAACGATGTTGGCTGTCAGAAACTATGCATATTCTGAAGGTGCTTTCTGACCAAGCCTATCACCAAATTGCGTGCACCTCTTTGTCTAATCAATGAAGCCAATTAGCATACTGCCATATTTTGGCCGGCAAGTCTAAACTTCAAGTAAACAATTTGGAACATTTTGGTTTCTTCCGTAATCCAAAGGTGAAGAAAATTCATCCAATCATGAGAAGAAGAAATCAACAGGTAAAGCATTGACACAACATAGTTTGGTTTCAGGCACTGGTCAAGCAGAAAAGGCACCATACATGCCTACGGAACAGACTCCTTACGAACAATGGTTGTAGCAATTAGCTCTTTTTCTATGAAGAATGTTACAGTTTTCATCGGGGTCGTCAGGGACACCAGTCGCTGCTGCGGGGCATCACATGTTACCATATTTGATAAACATCTAAATTTTTTTACTATATAGCAGAGCCATTCTTTTAGTAAATTGGTCGTTACATACTCGTGTTTCAAGTACAAAATAAAGCTGTAAACATATCCCCCAGGCATGGAATGGGTATTTTCAATTAATTACATGTTTCTATTTGATACTTTGACGTGCAAGCACGTGTAGTTTACTAGTTTATGTTAGGGGACAAAATACGTACATGTAAATTTTTGTAAAAATATATAACAATTTGACGCCCGTTTTGGTCTTCCGACTTTCTATAAAAGAGAAAAAAAATGTAACCCGCCCTCTTTCGAAATGAAGAAAATAACCCCCACCTCATCCCGCCCACGCACCGCCCAAAATCCCTAAACCCTCGCCGCCGGCGATCGCAACGGCGACCATGTCGCGCTGGAAGGAGAACGCCTCCCCAGCACCGCCACACCCTCGCGGCTCATCGAACCCCTGCCCGCCCCTTCCCTGCAAGCGACCGCTGCAATCCCCGTGCCCACCGCCGCCCCGGCCGCTCGCTGACATCTCTGGCAATGCCCTGCAGCAGCGCGGCTCCGGAAGCGGAGGCGCAGGGAGTGGGGCGGGGAGTGCGTACGGGTACAGCACTCCCCTCCCGAAGGTTCCCAAGTCTTGCGGGTTCGTTCTGGACGACGACGACATGGACGAGGCGTTCTTGCTGGAGGTGGACGCCATCTGTGAGGAGCATGCGCGGTCCACGGCCGGGAAGGATAAGGGTAAAGAGAAGAAGACGGTGGAGGGGCCGAGGGACGCTGTGGCAGCGAAGATTGACGCCGGACCAGACCGCGGAACGGTATAACTTTGGTCTCTTCTAAGTTGTTCTGAAATTGGAAAGGAAACGGGGGAGAGCTGAGGCATTGTGAAAGTTATTGGTTCTAAAAATGCGATTGCTTTCGGACAGGGAAGGAGTTGGGAAAAGGAAATGCCGACTCATTTTGGGAGTAATCATTTGTTGATGTGCTATTCTGACTGTTTAGAACTCCGTTTGTGGTGATTTCAGTAAGGATCTCACTTCATTTTTCTCTCTTTTGGGTTGAATTCAGCTTGAGGATGCGTTCTGGAAGGATGGGAATGCCATTTCTGAGAAACGTGATGCCCAGCCTGCTGCCGAGAGCCAGGATGAGGAGCTGAAGGAGGTGGAGGACGAAGAAAGCTTGGTGCTGTCGTGTGATGATGATTCGCTTCCGCCAGCTATTTCCATCGCAGCGCATGGTGGAGAGGTATGTAAATATTCATGGGAAGACAGGCGTTTTTGGTGCCATTGATCTGGGGAAAATTAGGAATTTTCTATAAAGTGCTGTTGAACTGTTAGGTTGGGGGAATCCGGTTCCTTCAAATTGGAAAGCATGCGCAACTTCCTTTAAGTCGTGGTTTTCCCCCTCCCCTCCCCGACAGTGTCTAAGATAATATCTTTTGTTTCATGAAATTAGAAGTGAACTAGGAAGATCTAAGAAGCATCACCAAATTTATGTTTATTGCCTTGTTATGGCACTGCCGATAAGCTGAGAATACGAATGCTGACTGCTGGGGATTTGTTGTTTCTTGATTTGGATGAGGTTCCTAATGTTTCAAGACATCACCTTGCTAGGCAGTAAGTTGCAAAAGTAACTTATCATGTTGTTTTCTTTTGAGTGGAATTCAGTTTGAGGACACATTCTGGGAAGTCAATGCCAGCAGCAAGGAGCACCATGCCACATCTTCTGCAAAGTGCCAGGAGGAGATAAAGGAGGCGAACGAAGAAGATGGCTCGGTAGCATTGTGTGTTGATTTCCCCCCAGTAATTTCCATTGCAGAGGGGGGAGGAGAGGTATAACTTTTTTCCTTAACTTCAGAGAAGGGAATGTCTATAGTTTTAGGGCGTCATGAAATTCTTGTTTCCTAAATCTTGGAAGGAAAAGTAGAAACTGAACTGAGTAGGTTTAGTTTGGAACCAAGTCACTAAACCAGTTCATGTGATTCCTCTTCTCTTGGGAGATATATAGGTTGTTGATGCATTCTTGGGGGAGGTCGATTCCATCCGTGAGGGGCATGCTGCCCTGTTTGCTGCCAAGGGCCAGGAGGAGCCTGGGGAGATAGAACTCGAAATGGAGGAAGATGAAGGGTGTGTTCCAAGGAAATACTACGAATATTTGCAATCCCTGAACGACAGGCAGAGGGAGGCTGCATGTAGCGATGTGGCTGTTCCATTAATGATCGTTGCAGGTCCAGGAAGTGGAAAGGTACAATAGCTGTCTTAATTTTGGCAAATTGCATATATATCCCATGTGTTTTGAATATGTCTTAGCGCTCAATACCATGGATATATGCAATATAATTAACTCTGGTCATGCCCCAACTTCGATATGCAAAAGGTCTACTGAGACCAATAATTTCAGTTGCTTGTGTCCACTGAGACCAATGTTATGCATGATTTAATCTTTTTTCTATATACCAAAATGGTTAAACAAGAGTAACAGATGAATATATAATAAGTTTATAGCTTCTGTTCTTGTGGCTGATAGTTACTTTTCTTGTGTGTGGGAATTAATACAGTTAATTATTGATTCCAAATGAGATCAGAACCAACATGGTTTGATTCACTATTGCAGAAATCCTACCTAGGAAGTGAAAATGTGAAATATGCTCCCAGGACTGTAGTCTATATCCTTCGAAACATTAAGATGGTTGTAGAAGAACTGAAACCAAGTTACTTGCCTGTGTCTCTGATTTGTTTGTTTGTTTAAGAAAATGATGCAAGTGCAATCCTTTGATTGACATTTCAACATGGTTACATAAATTGTTTCGTATCTGCACGTAATTTCATAAGCTTTGCTGTGATTTAAATATAATAAGGTGCTGTTTGATTGAGCTTCATTGAACGCACCGGAAGTCCTAGTATCTCGTGATAATTTCCATGCTTTTGTATATATTGAAATTTTCTATCTTGTAACTGGCATGAATCAAGACTTCCACAATGGTTGGCAGGGTTCTCACATTGCTCAAAGAGGTAGGGTTCAGTGTTTCTTATGATCACTACAAAATTTGTATGTAATGATATTTGAAGCTCACGTAGTCACATTTCTCCTTTTATTGTTATGACTAGGGAATTCCACCATCAAACATTCTTGCTATGACATTCACAACTGCCGCCGCCTCAGAAATGAGGGATCGGATAGGGGTGGTGGTCGGGAAGGCAGTTGCGAAGGAGATTGTAATAAGCACATTTCACTCCTTCTGCTTGCAGCTTTGCAGGACCCATGCTGAAAAGTATGTCTTTTCTGTTGTTAGATAATACTTGAAGTGCAACAGATGTCAATATTCTTCTTCCAAATGTACAAATTGGCACATTTATCTATGAACTAATTATTAATGAAACTTACTAATGTACAAAATTTGCTTTGAAGAAAATATTGAAGTAACTGAATGAGATAGAGCCTGTATAAAAATGAAGTAATAGATTCTTAGCTGCCTTATGATGATGCTTTTCCACTGTAGTGACTATCAATTAGAGGTCAGAGATGCATTGAAGTACCTCTTACAGTCATCTCCAACTGTAGTTCAATGTCTCACAACGTTTTTGATGGACAAATAGGTGTAATGCTATGTCGTATTTGCTAATGTGATGATTGTCTTTTGTTCGTTTTATGCTCTCATTTCAATTCGCTTTCTCTTTCTTACAGTTTATCAGGTCTACTAATTGTGGTGGTCTTTTCGATACTTGTGGCTCATTTAGGCATTTGTTTGGATATGATATTTTCCTATATAATTCCTCTGAAGGCTAGGTCGCACATCTGAATTCATAATATATGGACATGGACAACAGAGGAGGGCCATTATTGAGGCAGAACGCCTATTGGAACATGACACAAACAATGGTCTAGGAGATGCAGTCAAGCAGCATGATGGAGAAATTAAAAATTCTTTTAAAGACAAAGCTAAGAAGTGGCTGAAGTTTGTTACACAGGTGCCTTCTACTTTTGAAGATTCATCACTAACATTTTAGTTTTCTATTCCCTTTTGGTTTTGGTGCATTTGAAGCTTTGTGAAGGGACTGTGCAGTCGCTATAGCATTTCCTTCCTGTAAAATTTCTTATAAGTTGTAAAATAAGTTTTCATTTACCTAAAGTGTGGTCTAGATTCTCTTTATATATCTGTTTGCTACCTCCCACCTTCTGCAAATGCACCACACAGAATGTTGAAGAACTGCTTCAATGTGCTGTGCAGATATTGTTCTAAAGGCTTACAAATCCGTATGCAGTAATGGATTACTCCAAGTCTCTCTGAAACACATGATCTAATCCAACATAAAGTATATAAAGTTCTGCATATGGTAGAAAACAAAATTGCAAAGGTTCTTTACAATAGACTTGATATACATATTTTGATATTTATATTAGAAGCTATCTCCAAACTAGGTCTGAACAGTCACTTTAGAACTAATCAACTAAGGCACAATAATAAACGCCTTATTAGTAAATTTAACACCTATTAGAGCCTGAAAATGGTGTGAAAGCTCATCCTTCGTATGGGACAGCAGCTATAATACTAGTTTAATATACCTCACAAAAATCATAGGTAGGACAACATGCTAAATTCTTCGCTATCACACTAAATCTTGGACTAGATCAAAACTGTGAGCAAGGCAGTGATCTGAAGATACAATTCGGGAAAAATAATCAGGTATCCACAACTTGGGCTGTTGTGCCACTAAGTAGATATTTCTGGGTAGCTGGGTTTTATTGTTACCAAACTGCGCATCCTCCTTTACAGGCAAAAGCTTCAGGACAAACTCCCGAGGATTATGAAAAAAAGGGTGATTTGACAGGAGTAAGCTCTCCTCTTAGTATAAATCATTGTTGTGTGCTTTGTTCTAATAACCAGCTTGACCTTTATTTCGTAATTTTTGAGCAGGCTTCCATTCTTCGGCACTATAATGAAATACTAATGTCCTGTAATGCTCTTGATTACCATGATTTTATTAACTCATCCATAACTCTTCTCACGAAGTTTCCTGAAGGTAGTTTCAGTTCTGATCCACAATGTCATCTGCTATGATGAGCTGTTAATTAAGATGGCTGTCTTCATTGCTTATGCAGTGTACAAAGACTGCCAGGATACATGGCAGGCAATAGTAGTTGATGAATTTCAGGATACAAGTGCCATGCAATATTTTCTTCTGAAGGTTCTAGCTTCCCACAATCATATAACTATTGTGGGTGATGAAGATCAGGTACGTGAATTTTGATTAACATCCATCATCCAATAATTTTGGTACTTTTGGTTTCTGGGTGTCCGTTGACGTTTTCGGCTGCCATACATATACTATTTTCAATTTTTCTGCTCTTTTGTCAGTCCATCTTCAGTTTCAATGGTGCTGATGTTTCTGGCTTTGATTCGTTTCGTAGAGATTTTCCAAATCACACAGAGGTAATTGTAGTGTCTCTGTGGGCACTTTCTAATCGTCTTAGGTGCTTGTTTCTCTTCTTGATATCTGTTAAGTAGCTTGCCATGCTGATGACTGCAGATCAGGTTGAACAAGAACTACCGCTCTACACGGGCAATTGTCGAAGCAGCAACTGCTCTAATTCACAACAACACTAAACGGTGTCATCATGAACCTGTTGAGACTGATAACCCTTCTGGGTGTAAGGTGTCCTTATAGACAGCCCAAGTGAATCGCTGTCACTTGTTCTTCCAGACTGGCATTTACTTATTCTATCCTTAATTTTGCATAGATCACCGTCAAGGAGTGCGATAGTGAAGATTCACAATGTGCATTTGTTATTGACAAAATCATTGAAACTACATCTGGTTCAGCTGAAGGCTGCAACTTTGGCAAAATTGCTGTCCTCTATCGCAGACAGGTTGAGAAATCCTGAACCCTATGCATTGTTGAAAAGCACATTTTTGGTTATGCTTGTTGCCTAACTTATTTATACACAGATAACTGGCAAAGCATTCCAAGTGTCCTTCCGCAACAGGAAAATACCCTTTAATGTTCATGGTGTGGCTTTCTACAGGAAAAAGGTAGTTGGATTTAGTTTACTCTCGACATTCATTGCAAAGTAGCAATTTCTCATGATCTCCTGTTTTTCTTTTATACTGTTAATTTATAGTGAATAGTCGCGTTAACATTTTGAACTTTGGAAAATTCTTATGGGTTTCAAATTAGCTACTGTTAGTTAATTTTATAGAAGGAATCAGTAGGGAAGGACCCTGCTGAACATATATGTTATAATCATAAGATATTATTTGGTCCTGATGCTAACTACAGTTTTTCGGTTTATACATATATATTTTATACATATATTGATTTGGTTAACACAAGACGTACCTGTTGCTATATACTGTTTCAGAAATTACTCATGTGAGATGGTTTTTTGCGCATTACCAAAATTTTATGGAAAGATGCGCTGGCCTGAGATTCTTGACATTGTATTTCTTTAGCAAAACCCCAAGTTTGCATAACTTTGTTCCACTTAAATACAAAAGATGGGAATGAAAGAACCATACTCGTTAGTGTACTCATAATTTGCAATTACTTGGGATAACAAATGAACAACCCTCCACAGGCTCTCAGTTGCCTCAAAACGTAACTGCTTTACCATGCAACTATTCCAGGTTATCAAAGCTATTATGGCAATACTTAGGACAACATTACCTGGCTGTGAGGATGGCCCATGGCGTCAAGCCTTCAAGACCCTTTTTCCTGGTGACAAGGAAGAAAAAAAGAAGGTTCAAGTGTCATCTGATTTTTTTTTGTGTTGTACCTTTTTATGTTTAAAATCTCCGTGTATTTGATAAATCATTGTAATTTTGATTTGCAGATTATAGATCATGTTGAAAAGATTTCATTGGCTGGAAAATGTAGCTTTATATCAGCTGCTACTGACATCTTCAGTGCAAAGGTCTCGGGTACCTTCAAAAGGTTGTTATATTGTTCTTAAACACCATAAATTCACTGCCAGTCCTGTTATTTTTCTCTCTACTGCTATTTAGAGGCAGTTTGCAACTTTGTTCTACTCGAGTTATGGAATGATGAATGCTTGCTAGGTGCTTGACAGTAAGCACAAGACATGCATTAGAAGGATCCAACTAGACAGTCCATTTTACATGTATATTGTGCAAAAATCTGATTATCTTCATTTTCCAGAGAATATCTTCCTTTGGGAGACAATCTGTTAATTTTAAAAATTCATGTTTGTATGTCTTTTATTTTGCAACAAGGTGATAAATTCCAGGATTTGATAACTTTATTACCAAGATTCAAGATAATTGAAGATTGTTTGCATCATCTTTTACACAGGCACAATTATTATATATGGATTATGGTATGAGTGTATGGCCAATGTTGCGTGTGCTTTGAGCTACACACAATTGCCACACATTAGAACAATAATTGTACATTTCCTTTTTGGTTTTAGTTTTGAAACTTTATTTTGTCAGTGAGTTTCCTTATTGTTATTATCCCATGCTCATGGATCAAATAAAATGTGCCTTTGTTCGGATTGTCTTCAGGGCCCAGATTATTCAAGGGCGTAAGGTTTTATTGACCTTGGATAGCCTATCAAAATTTGTTGGGAGGGTAAGCAACAAATGTTTTACTGGCCATTCTGTAGTGTATATTTCTGCATATCAATGGACATATATCATTGTATGATACATCTACGATGGTCCTAGTCTACAGATTTTCTTGTAAAAGGAATAAATGATCCATAAAAAAGTAAACATCCATGGAACATGTAACATACATAATCAACTTACAAATTTAGCTCTTTTACATGTAAGAGGATTATAATTTCTTCACATCACCCACAACCTAGTAAAGATACATCATTGCCACAATGTCTGCTTTCTGGGCTGATAGTCAGCCGTTAACTACCGATTGGAGAGTAAATAATTATTTAATTAATATGTGCTTTTACGCTATGAGCAACTCAGCAATGGTATAGTATTACTTTTTTGCAGTTTACATTATCTTGTGTTAGTTCCTCAAGAGCTATAATCCTTCTTTAGTCTAAAATTGACTCCTGATGCAGCATCCACTCTAATAAGCCACATCACCTTTAAAATAGTAGCCATCAGATTGAACTTAATCACAAATATTAACCCTTGGATCATAAATTAATTACGGTAACTGACACCTTTTGTAAAAGGATGGAAGTTTATTAAACTGCACGTACTATCTCATGAAAAGATACCTTTTTATATGGTACCCTTTACCTTTAGAAATTACAGATACTCTGAGAATCTTTTCATACATGCACGTTAACAGTAGAAGAAAATATCATCCAATTAACCTGCAGCAAAGCGTGATTGATAACTAAGGTTCTTCATTTTTGTGGCTCAGGAACAATCAGTTTCAGCTGTCATTTCTTCTGCCGGGAATATGCTACCTCAGGTTCAGTTACCTTGTTGCAATTGCATCCAATGAGCTTTACTTTCTGTTTTGGTGTTTGTGACGTTTGCATATGATCTGGGAAAAGTAGGAATGTATATGGTGCCTTTGAAGCAACAGTGTTACTTTTGTTTTACAAGTAACCATATGGTTGTGGATTTTTACGCGCAGTTGGTTCATTACTTCATGTGCTCCTATTCACCTAATGGATCACAAACTGTATGCTTGGGCGGTTGCGCCTGTTGATCATCGTGACACTTGTGATCTAGTATACAGTTCATGGTACACATAATAGGAGTTTATTGAGGCACAACTGAAACCTGTTGATGCAACCTTATATTCGTAGGAGGAAACAACCAGCTGGGCAAGTGCCATGTGCTTGTCATTGTAAACATATAACCATGATGTAGGCACCGAAGTTGTTGTTTACCATGTGTTGTTTGAACATGTTCTACTACCAAATCATGCTAGGTATCTATTGCAAATTAATTCTGCAGTACAAACTACAAAGCTGTGCAATAGATACATAATTTGGGCACACATTAATACTTTCACAGATATCCTTTTACCAAGCCTTGAGGCAGCTTTGGCTTGCCACAACTTATCTTTAAATATTACATTGATGCTTTATTTGTATTCAATTTCTTTCATGAGAGTTAATTTTTCACTTCTTTGGCAGCAATATCTTCTCGAAAAGCGTGCAGTTGTTGATAATGATGGTGGTAAACTGTTAAATGAAGATAACGACATCAGATCTGTAAGTTCATAGTCCATTGACGCTCTTAATGTTTTATGCATTGATCATCAGAGAGACTTAATTTTGGATTTTGTGTACCGAAATGAAAATCATTTTGAAGCATTCTGGCTCTAGCATATATAATAACATGAACAAATCATGGAGGTGGAGCTCAAGACACAAGAATAAAGAGACACATTTTGTTCTGCATTGAAAAGTCCCAAACTAGTGACCTGCTGCTTTTAGTTCAGTCAAAAGCAGCTATTCATAGACTTCCAACTATGTTTCGGGAAACAAACTTACCTACAACAGCTATTTCCTTAAAAACCATCATGGTTGGATAAAGGGTCCACTATCTCAATGTAATGGCTTATTGTTGCCGGGACTTGGAAATCTTGAATATGGCCAATCCAAAAACGGAACAATTTGATCACTTGAAACTAGGGCATCTTACTCAAAGTTATGAATTCTAATATATTTTTTCTCTTGAAGAAATGCAAAAGCTTTGCATCGATGCATTGATAGAAAGAATCAATTACAAGCCTAAGACTAGGCCAATACAACCGAACACCCACTACAAGGCCACACTCGATGATAGCTAGATGGACATTACAACAAATAAATCAAGAACAAAAAACACCGGTCTAGATACCATCCACGCTCACGCTCAGGACGCCACACACCAGTCGAAACCTCTGCCGCGGGAATAGAGAATCCAACTTTGAGCCGGGCCGCTCTAGCTTAGGAGAAGTTTGTGACCCTACAACGACCGCGAATTGCTAGCTTCACACCGCTGTCACAGATGCCCCGCCGCGCGGGGTGACCTCACCCCCACTGAGTAGGCCAGATTCGGCATGACCCAACCAACAGGGGGAGATGTCCCTGACTGGCCCAATACGGGCACTCAAGATGTCCCGCCGAAGGTGTGAGGACATCGGACCACGAATGATTGACTGCCCCTTGAACGCCACACTGCCACACATTGCCTCGACCCTTGTTTGTTGTAACGGACATCCAACTCATCAGACATTGCTTGCTGGTTAGCCCGCGATGCAGTATGTTAGAATAGAGCCAACTTGATCTGTGCCATGGGCTCTAGGCCAATATATATACATATACATGAGAAGAGATAAGGAAATACATAGAGTCCTACTCTAATACAAACATCTCTCTAACACCCCCCCTCAAACTCATGGTGGATCAACAACACTGAACTTGGAGAGGTAAAAACTGTGCTGGGCACGAGTCTATGTCTTCATGAAGAAGTCGGCCAACTAAAGCTCGAGAGATACATACTGAGGAGCAGCAACTTGATCCTGTACCTGTGACCACATATAAGAAGCATCAACACCAATATGCTTGGTGAGCTCATGCTTCACCGGATCTCTAGCAATACCGTTGTCACCAGTGTTGTCAGATAAAAGAGGAGTCGGTATAGAAACAAAACACCAAAATCCTCAAGTAACCGTCGGAGCCAAGTGAGCTCTATTGTTGAAAGAGCCATAGCTCGCAACTCTGCCTCGGCGCTTGAACAAGAAACTGCTGTCTGCTTCTTAGTCTTCCAAGCAATGAGTGAACTATCAAGAAAAACACAGTAGGCAGAAAGAGATTCATGACCAGAGTGATCACTAGCCTAGATCGCATTTGAATAAGCTTGGAGCTATAAATAGTTAGAGCGTGGAAAGAAAAGATGGCAAGAGATAGTCCCACGAAAATATCATAGAACACAAATAAGATGGCTATAGTGGAGCTGAGTGGGAGCAGAAACAAATTGACTAAGAATATGCACCGGATACGAAATGTTAGATGAGTGACACCAAGGTAAACAAGACTCTCAACAAGATGACGATAGCGGGTGGGATCGGCAAGAGGCTCACCATCAGTAGGCGGAAGGTGAACATTAAGCTCCATGAGAGTCTAAACAGTGCGCTGATCAGTGAGAGCAGCATGAGCAAGAAGATCCTGGAAATACTTCTCTTGAGACTGGAAGAAATCATCGAGCGTAGAAGAAACCTCAATCCCAAGGAAATAACAAAGAGGACCCAGATCAGACATGAGAAATTGCATTGAGATGTGTCTTCACAAAGGCGATATACTAAGAATCATTGCCAGTAATGATCATGTCATCAACATACAGGAGAAGAGGACGACCACGAGGCATAGTGTGGACAAAGAGCACATGATCATGAGCACTAGTAGAAAAACCAGTTGCAGTGACCACAAAAGAAAAGCGCTCAAACCAGAGGGGCTTGCTTAAGCCCATAAAGAGAGCAACAAAGATGACAAACCATACCCTCCGGAACAGAATACCTTGGTGGTGGCTGCATATACACCTCAGGCAGCTCACCATTAAGAAAGGCATTCTTGACATCAAGTTGAGAGATGGACCAAGCACAAATAGAGGGCACAACAAGAAGAGTACGAACAATGATCATGTGAGCCATAGGAGCAAAAGTCTCGTCATAGTCGCAATCATTGCTGAAAACCATGCGCCACAAGACGAGCCTTATAACGCTCAAGAGCACCGGCAGAGCGGATCTTAATCTTATAGACCCACTTGCACGTGATGCGCTGGACATGTGGAGGAAGAGGGAGAAGATCCCATGTGCTAGTATGCTCAAGGGCAACTATCTCCTCTGCCATGGCATGCTGCCATTCTTGATGAACATCTTCACGATAAGAAGTTATCTTGACAAGAGCAACGCTAGCAAAACCAATGCGGTCAATATGCGGACGCGGGTGAGCGCGAAGGGCATAGTGAGGAGAATGTGGCGCATTAGGAAAAGAAGATGGCTCACCAGGAGACGACGGTGCATTCGAAGATGACACATCTAGAGAAGATGGCTCATCAGGAGAAGCCAAAGAATCCTCAACTCGCAGATGATGAGTATAGTAGAGAGGATAAGATAAAACAGGGGCCTCAGGTAAGAAGGCGCCACTGAGGAAGGAGGCATCGACGGAGGAGACGCCATAGGAGAAGGTATTGGTGATGAAGACGGTGGAGGCGCCACCGAAGAAGGCACCAGTCGTGGTGGTGACACAGAGGTGACTCATCAAAAAAGAAAGTGGCTCGGCAAAAGAAAGTGGAGTAGCTCTAGGAGAAAGACGAGGGTAGAAGGGATGAGACTCATCAAAAGTAACATTGCGGAAAATTTGAATATGTCGACCAACGAAATCCCAACAACAATATCCTTTATGCTCAGCCCTATAGTCTAGAAAAATACACTCAAAACAGACTGAGCGGTCAACTTGGTGTGCTCACGAGGTGCAAGAAGCACATAACACACACACCAAAAGAGGTGAAGACTATAATAGTCGGGCGTCGTGCCACGAAGTCGCATGACGGGAATTCCGACCTGAAAAGCAGAGGGCTGAATATTTAACCAAATAAGTGGCAGTAGGAACAGCTTCGGAGCAAAAATGAGGGGGAACAGTAGAAGCAAGCATAGGAGCACGTTCGGTCTCAAGAAGATGACGATGCTTACATTTTGCCACGCTGTTCTAATCATGAGCACCAAGATAGGAAAACTTGGAAAGAGTGCCCTGCTCAAAAAAAAAGACAAGTGTTCTGGATAAATACTCTCTCGTAGAGTCAGCACGAAAAACACCAATGAGAGTGTCAAACTGAGTACATACCATGGTGGCAAAATTCTTATAGATGGACAAAACCTTACTACGAGAAGACATAAAATATATTCATGTGTGGTGAGAAAATCGTCTACGAGTATATAATATCGATGACCCCCTTTTGAAACGAAGGGGGCCGGACCTATACATCAGAATGAACAAGATCAAACGGATGCTGTGACATTGACTCTGGAAGGGTATGGGAGTTGGAGCTGCTTTCCAAGCTTACAAACCGTACAATATAAAGAAGCAACACCTGACACTGACCCTAAAAGACCACAATGAACTAATGAACAGACGCAAACCACAATATGTCCCAAACGATGATGCCACTGAGCAAAGGTCCCGGTGGAGGAAGAAACTGAGGCGGAGCCGGTGGAGGAGACGAAGAGATTGACAGGTGCAGCGGAAGGTATACGAAGCCAGTCAAACTCTCAAAGACGCCGAGAATCACAGCAGCGAGGGCCAGTCCCAACAAGAGTGCCCGTATGGCGGTCTTGAACACAACAAGAGT
Source organism: Stipa capillata (assembly GCA_019208055.1). Classification (NCBI taxonomy): domain Eukaryota; kingdom Viridiplantae; phylum Streptophyta; class Magnoliopsida; order Poales; family Poaceae; genus Stipa; species Stipa capillata. The sequence goes on from JAGXJF010002234.1 coordinate 156,957, forward strand.
CAGAATCAAAGATGATATGACAGCCATGATTTGTGAGCGGGCTAGCGCGCATAAGCTGCATGGTCAGTTTAGGAACATAAGAAATAGCAGGGACATGAAAAGAGGAAGACAAAAGAGTGCCTCGTGCTACAACATAGAGGTATCGTTTACGTTCTGAACAACGAGAGGGATAGATAATAGAGTAATGAAAGTAAGACTGGTGAAATTAGAGGTCATATGAAAAGAAGCATCGGAGTCAAGGATCCATGGTGATGTACCTGAAGATGATGAAGGTGGTCTCTGACTAGAAGACTGAGTAGCAGAACCTGTAGGTGAAGCAAGTCGATGAAGGATCATGAGCATCTCCTGAGTGGTAAGGTCAGAAACAGTAGAGGTCCTCTAAGTGGAAGCACTTGAACCTACAACACTGAGCTTGTAGTGCCCTTAGAAGAGCGATGGCGAATATCCTTCTTCCAGAAATAGTATTGTTCCACAAGTCCATCCTTGTCGCAGTAGGTGCACCAAAGGCCAGCACCCCCTCCACCCCTAGAAGTAGGCACTAGGGAAGAAGGCGCCGTAGGTTGAGTGGCAACAGGTGTAGAAGTTGAACGAACACCTAGAACGGAAGGAAGTGGCAGTAGGCTCGCACCATGAAGGCGAGTCTCCTCGCACAAACCGCAGCAAGTGCATCTAGTAGAGTCACACGAGGATGCCAAGCAAGTAGGTAGGCATGAAGCTGCTCAAACTCAGCCCAAAGACGTGTCAAGAAGTCGTAGACACAACAAAGCTCCAGGTGAGGGTGCTGATGCTGACAACACTGGCAGTGCAACAATCTCCTGTCCAAGAGAGTCAAGCTGACGCCACACGGAGGATAGTTTGGTGAAGAACTCATCCATAGTAGCATCACCCTACTGCGGCGATTGTTTTTGTCGCACAACAGCAAGGTACAAAGAGTCACCAGCTGATTCGTAGCGATTTTGAAGACATACGCGCATCAACTATGCCGAAGAAAGAGCAACCACGTCGCTTGTGAGGTCCACCTCCATGCTAGCAACAATAATAGCAGAGGCATGAGCATTCTCATCGATACATGACCGATATGTGGAGAACTGGGTAGTATAAGACTCCATGGCATCATCGTAATCAGCAAGGGCCTCCTTCCTAGCCTCATCAAGATCCTGCTTCTGCTTGTCTGTCTCCCCAGCAGTGGGAGGCGGGCACACAGGCGTAACAGGAGGAACAGGACAAGCCGGACAGGGCAACTTGCTGGTAAGAAAATCCCAAAAGCGCTGATCGCGCACTTGAATACTTCCAGGAAATTTATTAGGAATCCTTGTTCATTATGTTTGTAACTTTCTGGCTAACTCATTTATTATGACTACCATCCCTTGTCAGTTGTCACAGTGTTTTGGCTATTACCAAACATGTTACTCTCGGTTAATTGTAGAGAACTGGCATTGGTAGATTGATAGGCACCCATCTGCAGCGTGCTAGGGCCCATGAAGGTGGCGATCCTCCCAGTCAATGATCTCCTCCTTGTAAAGCTCCTCCTTCCTCAAGCCACGCTGTCCGCCCCTCTTCTTGGCCGTAGTCACCCTAACAAACAAAGGTGCAGCACATATTGCGAGTCATAGCAAATGGCCTGACTGGATGTTAGGACAGCTATTGGAGCAAGTTTAAATTAGCCTTTTAGAGACGGGACAGCTCTTACAATGTTTTCTTCTCATGTGCTCTATCTTGTAAGTCCAGACCCAGGTTGAAATCTAAATAGTGAGCTTGAGATCACCTAATCCTAGTGGGGAAACATGGCATTTAAAAAATTCACACAATGGACATTTTTGAGAAATGTGCAGTGGCAATTTCTTATGCAAAAAATTGCATTTTTGTGGCCTGTGTAAATAAAGTGGCTATCCCTGTCTTTTTTACACCATGCACAAAAATTTGCAAGTGCACTTAGTACTCAAACATCTACATGTGTTAATATTTTCAACTTCTTTGAAATTGCAAACACACTATTTAATTTTTTTAGAGGTGGGTGAGCTCGGGTGCCCAAACACTGCACTCAGATCCAGGTGCTCTATATTAAGCGTACATATCTGTATGGGTCCATTAGCCTACGTTGGCCCATGTAAGACTTGTGTACATATCCTTTACAACAATGAAGGAATAAGATGCACAGTTGTGAATAACCAAAATTGCTCTCTCTCTCTCTCTCTCCCCAACACTTTGTACTGGATTCTTTATTTAGTACTTTGATTCCTGGATAGACATATTTGATATTATGGCCTGAATGATTTATCTTTAACTCTCATTCTGAATATACAGAGGTGATATCAACTTTTACTGTATCAATTTGCAGGTACTTCAGTTTTTAATGGATGATGTCTCTGACTTCTTGTCAACACATTTTTCTAGTTCAGCGGAGGCAAGCAAGACTGAGGAGAAAGGCTGCACTTCTACACTTAAAGCCTTTATCGATTACATATCTTTCAGGGAAACAGAAAATTTTCGAACCAGAAAGGAGGACAATAAGAACTCCATCACGTTAACAACTATCCATCAAGTTAGTTTTGCTCTCTCTTGACAGCAATTGATTTTGACTGTTGTGGTATTTGGCAATTCTGTGACAGTATAAATGTGACAATCTTCCCTTTTCTTTTTCAGTCAAAAGGTTTAGAGTGGGATGTTGTGTTCATCGTGCAGGTATTTTCTTTAATCTTCAGAAGGTGGTTACATAAAACCACAAATACATCTTTACATGTCATGTTAGTCACATCTATATGGCAAATATCATTGAAGTAATAAAGCCATGGCAATATTTATAGGAAGGTAAAGGATTAAGGGTAAGTTTAGACAGAAAAAGGTCCACTTTTCAACCTCGAACTGTTAAACTTTAAACCATCCGCTTTACCCCTCTCGACCCAATCTGGGGTGGTATTGAGATAGCATGTCCGCCACATGCAGGGGCGGAGCTTCAGCTAGGCCAACATGGGCCCTGGGCCCCCTGCATATGTGCATGTCCATTAATACATATCAGTATGCGAGAAGGTTTACTTACTGGGCACTAGCCACATGGACACCAGTTTGGACTCTATTTTCCACATCAGCACGAGCCCATGTCAGCGCCCTGTATGAAATCACTAAGGATATTGAGAATCAAGTTTCTGCGTCAGCCCTTCTCACTGATTTTATGCCATGGGCTGATGTGGAATAGGGCTGACGTGGAAAAGAGATCCAGGCTAGCGTCCACATAGTGGACAAGTCGGCTCAATACCACCCCACATTGGGTTGAGGTTGAGATCCGGACGGGTTCAATAGTTTGAGTTGAAATCCAGACGGTTTGAGAGTTCACGGTTGAAACACGGACTTTTTACTTTTAGACACAATGTAATATCACATAACAAAATACTAAGGTTCTGTCTGTTTTCCTCTTTCTATTTCATTGTAGTTTGTAGCCAACTAGCCATTGCTCTGCATGTGGAATGTGAAGTAAATTGATCTTTGTACTATGCTGATTTGATGAAACATAACACAATTAGTGGTGGATGTAGGGATTCTTTACTTTTTCTAGTGCCCTAAACTCAAAAAAGTTAGACGTAATGATTCCTTTTGGCTGTAATTATGGCACTATTATGACTGTTGGTGAACACTTTTGGACGTTGGGACTTCTATTTGGTGAGTATGCAGTAAGAATCAGGAAAGTAATGACAAAGTTGAGTGCGCTTGCACCCTTTTTTGTAAAGTGGTACTTGTGCATCTAAAAAAAGTTCATAGATGTTCAGCATGTTATTCTATGTGAACTTGCAAAAATATGATAATATGCACACATACAAAAAAGACAAGATTATACTTATCTTTTGAAATATAAGTAAAATGTTGCCTTTTTTGTATAGTGCCAATATGATCATAATTTTGTGCAAATTTTTGCATATGCATACGTTTAACATGATCTACATATATGAAAATTTTGAGTTTTTATTTTTGTGAGATGCATAAGTACGCAAACCAAAAAGCGTGTGTGCGCACCCATGTGCACAAAATCCACTAGTGTGATGAATTATGGAACACTTGATGTGATTCTTAGCGAGCTTCGTATTATTCTTGCATGTGAAAACATTCATTTGCCAATGCATATTCTTAAGAAAAATAGAACACAAATTTTGTTGAAAATTTGCCAGTTGAGGCTGCAGCCTAACATCTGGTTTTTGGTATCGATGATCTACCGTCAGTGAACATTTCATCAATCGTCCTTACTTAGTTGACATTTTTGCTGGTTTGTCAAACGTGAGAAATGATGATGCTTGTTTCGTGGAAAGGATAATGGCCCTATGATATCAGCTTTGGCAAAATACATAAAGCAAAGTTTTAATTATTATTTTTGGAAACTGCTTTTGTTACATGTTTTGTTTTCTGTAAGACCAATGATGAGTCTAAAACACCAATTTTTGATTGATAATGATTTATTTTTTCTTATTTCCATGTATTACCTATTAGCAACTCTATTAAGATTGTCCATAGGCATTTTCATGCCAATACTTGCTTTTTGTTCAGGCAAATGATTCAGAGATTCCTTTGCTGCACGAGTACAATGGCACTGTGAAAGAAGCTGGAAGCACATTGGAGGTTTGTTCAATGAATATTTCTTTTCCCTCATATGTTTTTTTAATGTATTCAGCAACTTGGCTATAATTATAGGAGGAGAGGAGGCTGTTCTATGTTGCAATGACACGAGCTCGGAAGAAATTGTACATCTTGCATGTGACAGTTGACTCTAATCGCCAGGTAGGTGATTTGTATATTCATCCTTATCTTCATACGTCATCTAGATTTTTCTGACTTAAACTGTTTGTTTCTAGCTGCTGCCACCTTCACGTTTCCTCAGGGAGATTCCTGTTCACCTTCTTGAGGTGCAGGTGAGCAATACTGTGAGATCTTGTTCTAGAAGACCTATTTAGTCTATGGCTAAAGTTCGAATGTTATCTGCATTCCCTATTGTTGTATATTGTACCATGGAATCTGCTAGAAGAGCATAAAATCAAGTTTAGATGGCTATATATCATTTCAGGAAGCCTGATCTGTCTTGCTCAGTTCTTTCATCAGCAGTCAAATATATAGCCTGTTATGTCAGTGGTATCTTAACATAATTATTTCTCTCTTTTCGTTAACTTGAAGGGTGAAGGGTCTGCAAGAAAAATTCATGAAGAGCCTTCTGGAGAGATTCCATTTGATCACACTGAAGGAGATACATCAATTGAAAAGCCTATTGCGGAACGGAATGAAACTTCACCTTACCCAGAACTGATGCAGACATGTCTTGCCAATGATTTCTTGAAGAGGTAAAACATCACATTTAATTTGCCATTTTCTATTAAAATTTCTTTTCTTTTTTACTTTTTTTGTTTCCGATGGTGAATGTTATGTTATTTCTTCTCTGCATAATTTCTGTAGTATTTACTTTTAGCCAACAAATTCATGTATCCATAACATACTCTGCTATGCTACTGCATATTTGCATTAACTGGTTTGTATGTGTTCCCTTGCTTCATTGAGTTCATTCTTTTTACAGGTTTGAAATTGATGATAGAGCAGTAGTCTCGCATATATTTCATCATTGGGCAAAGAAGCAGGCATTTCAAATTCCAAAGAGACTGCTTGATAAGGTACCGAGTTTTTCAATGTACATGAGAAAGGTGTCACATTTCATTGGTTGCTGAAGTTATATTTCTTAGAAGCAATGATGTAGTCTGCGTACATCCTCTCGGCTTTTTTTTTCTAGAAGGAAAATATCACATATGAAATTAATACTCTGGAGTTTTGGGGGAACTGAATGAAGTCAGTGCTATGAGCGGGCTGAGTTTCTGTAGTGTCATCCATTGCGACAGATTTGCTATTGAGAATTGAGATAAGTTAATTCTGAAACCTTGGCATTGCCATTGCTTTACCTTTTCAGATCAGTTTTGTGATTGATGAACGCTTCCGAGGAAAAGGATACAAGCGCAAGGTGACCTCTCCACCCTCCTCTCCTTCCATCCTCCTCTCCTTCCATCTTGCAGCACCATCAATCCCACTGTCTCCCTTTCAGTTATATCTGTTATTCAATATTGTTTATCGTATTCATGTCAGATGCTTTCTATCATCACCTGTAATATTCAGTGTTACATACGTAATCAATGATATTTGCTTACACATTTTATTAATTCTAATGGAGATCCTTTAACCTGAAAGTTGACCTGCATGTTTCTCTCCAGGATGTCTTGTGCAAGCTGAAGTCATTGTTAAGTGACGATGAAGCGCTTGGTTACGCACAATACGTGAGTTTAGCCACTGTTAATTTTTTTGGCACCATGCATTGCCCACTGCAAACTTTTAGTGATTTATTTGATAAATTCTTAACGAAGTATTGTAACTCAGGTTATCAAGTGGGAACAAATTCCTATTGACAAGCGGAGCCATTTGATGAGAGAGAGACAGGCAAGTTCCTGAATCATGATCTGTTGCGAATAACTTGGATTTGTTTTATACGAACAAGGCATCTTAATCAGTTGCTAGTTCTCTTAACTTTCTGCTCGAAATAGCTGTTCTCTGTTCGTTAGAAGGTCCTTACTTATCGTGGTTTTCTTTCAGGAACATTTCCAGAAGCAGAGGATAGAGAACTCCATGGGTTCCTCAGAGCCTACACCTAAGCAGGTCAGATATACCTTTAGCTACTATCCAGTTAATCAGAGAATCGCATTGCCATTACGGTCTCAAGTCTGTCTCCTGTTGCTTTCTATCATCTCAACCTGCACGGACGATATCTTTCTGCAGATATCCTACCTCCGGAACTTGGGCTGCACAATAACACCGACGTCTCGTCTCCACGCGTCGCATCTTATCGAGAAGTATAAATCGCTGTGACATAACATCTGACGAATTGCAGTGGCGGAGGAAGGCAATTGCCAACGGAGAAATAGCAGGCTCAAATTTGTCCAGGTCATTGAGCTGCATTTGGCTGAGCTTCGTGCAGCAGTACAGCTGCACAGTTGATGACAGAATATTTCGTTGCGCATGTACATGCTGTACATAATATATCAGATGTAGTATTGTGGTGAATCGATTATCATTAGACACATCTGGGATACATGTGATGTAAGTTGGCGTGGACACATCAGGGATACATGTTATGTAAGTTGGCGCTATCGGACGCCGTGCTTTTAATCCGTTTGGCTTGAGAGATGAGAGTTTGTTCTGTTCGTTTCCTTGAGGCCATATTTGTCTATTTAGTTCAGGGAAAGGGTAGGTTAGAGGCAGTTGGCGGAGCGACCTCCTGGCGACATAGGGCAGCTGGCAAGCATCCATTGAAGTAATAGCAGGGTACGAGGATTCAACCACGAGTTTCCATGGGTAACCGCTCACCAACGTGGTCGCAGTTAGGCCTTGTCTAGGCTCTAAAATGGTTGGCCGAGCCATTGGTTAGCGTCTTTAACCTATCAAACATCGGTAAGGATTAAGTTATACCTGAGCAAATCTCGGACCGAGCCATGTTTCATGCTAGGCTTAGAAAAGCTCAACCTAAAAATGCCAAGCCTGAGTCCGGCCCTAAACATATAAAAGATTGATTATTTGAATTAAAATAATACTACTTCAATTATTTTCAGAATATAAATATCATGATTGTAATTATAACTTAAATAAATTTTATTTTTTAGGTTGGAAATCAAAGCCCAAGCGTAGGCCTTATTAGGTCGGGCCACTATAACATCCCTAGTTTTGTAATAGAAGTAATATAAATGTTTGTGCATGTTGGTATTTCATGTCATTGTTTTCTTTATAATATGAAAATGAGAGGAATTTAAAACCTCAGAAAATAATGAATATGTCACATAAAATCAAAAACATGAATAAATGTCCTTTAAAATTCCTAAATAGGATCCTAGCCATCCTTTTATATTCAAGGATGGTCTCTAAACTTTTCCAAAAATTATGATTGCAATTAGAAGTATAAAATTTATGAAAAACCATAAGTCTAATTAATTGGTATATGAAAGACCTATTGAGAGAATTTTTCTAAGGTTGAAATCTTTTCAAAATTTATATATAAGCTCAATATACTATTTCCAAGCTCTTGGAATTTTTCTAGATTTTTGGGATAATTCTATAACATACTTGCAGTTCAAAACCAAATTTGGATCCTATGATTTGAGTGAGCTCTCCCTAAAGATGTGCACTATTAAGAATTTGCGTTAAATACAAATGCACATGTTAAGGTTTAAAATCTGATGAGCTCCCCCTAAATTTTAGGATCTGTGGTTATGCATAGTGCATAGAATGAAGCATTAAGTGAGACAACTATTCATGACAATGAGAGCAAGGTATTAGAGTAAACATGTCATAAGAAAATATGAGAGATAAAAATATGAGCATCCACCATGTTCAGATCATAAGCAAAATAACCAAGACACACAATTAAGAGTTTACAAGGCACACGAAAATCTTACAAGAAGCAAGTCTTGTAACTCTTTAGCTACCCACACACTCAACAACTCCAAAAGCGAACTTGTACACCATTCTCCCTTTGGCATCAAGACACCAAAAGGGAAAAGACGTAAAAGAATGATGCCTAAGCTTCTGGAGCCTTCCCAGATGGCGACAGAGGTGCGAAGGAGCGACGGTTGGTGCAACCGTCGATGAAGCAGGTAGAGGCGTGGAAGCTTGGGCAGCCGATGAGGTAGTAGAGTAGCGAAGAGGGTAACGCTTGCCGTGAGGTGTTCTAGATGGAATTGGTGAAGAGATCGGTGTCGAGATGTCCGGAGCAAACTCTGACCCTTCCTCGGAGAGTTGCTGATCATCAAATATTCTCAACCACATTTGGCATTGATTGCGGAGAATCCTTTCTATCATCGTGTCACGGTCTTCAACTGTCTTAAGGTCGACGATGACACTGTTTTGCCAATGAAGCATGTCGGATCTTGTTTGAGAGAAGTGAAGGAATTCAAGGCTTGGGGCTCTTGAAAGCATGTCTTCAAGCCTGGCATCGTCACGAGCCTTTGGCGCTTCTAGGCCTGAGCACTCGCGTCGTCACCCCCTTCACATTTTTCGGCTACTTGTTCAGCTCTTCTCCTCTAGGAGAGATCAACTTTTAGGGCAGCTTGCTTTCCCTTCTCTTGAGAAGCTGGCCTAGCTGTCTTCATATCGGGCCTGTATGGTAAGTGGGGAACATCACACATGAAGATCTTGTCCACCGTTTGATTGATCGTCTGGAAGTAGCGAACAAACGGGAGAGACCTTTGTAATCAGCACTTGCCATTCGCAGCACTTGGAACATATACTCTAAGATGAGGAAGTCTTCACCGTGCACCATATGCATAAGAAGATCTCACTCATAGCTGTGATAAAACTAGCATCACCCACCTTTGGTGCTATGGTCTGATGAAAGATCTTGCTGACAATCTTAGCAAAGAAGGTAAGATTTGTAGTCTCGCCAAGCTAGAAAGAGGTATCGAGCTCGAATAGTGGTTCAAGTTGACTGACTGGGAGACACTTCTCATTGACATGGATGGCCGGCTTCTCTGATTTAGACCCTCCTAGCCCAAGAGACTCGGCAAAATCATCAAAAGAGCATTGCTAGTGCTTGCCATGAGTCATCCAATGCATCATTCTACCCTTCTGCTCAAGAAAAGAGTGGTGTAGAACTACATCACCAAATCCTCATTCTAGTCCTAGCGGAGGCTCAAAAGCGGAATCAAACCATGTGCTTCATAGGCCTCGACAACTTGTCTGAAACAAGCAGTTCTCTAAAGCTATGCAAAATCCACGAAACATTGTGGGATGATCAAGTCCTTGTGATGGATGATGAGAGACTCATAGTAATCTTGTTGAACAAGCGACCAGAAGCGCAAGTCGGTTGCATCATGAGCATGATCATATGGGTGGACCTTCCAATGGATTTGCCATAGCTTGGTGTTGGAGAAGGTTTTATAGTCCACAGCAACCTTGGAAACTTTGCCCGAGGAATATGTCGCACAGGGGCAAGAGTTATGGATATAGTAGCCTTGGGCTCCTCGGGCTCCACATGAAGCCTAGCCTTCTGAACCGTGGGAACGGTTTGAGTGGGAGGCTAAGGTGGGAGCTTTCCCTTGCTTTTCTTGGAGGAAGCGGCCTTTGGCTGAGAGAATTTCTTGGCCGACGGACAGCTGGCCTGCCTGTTGGCCCCCTGCTTGATATTGCGGCGAAGAGGGTGAGGCAAAGACTGATCTAGAACTATAGCTTCCTCATGAGCCTCTTCCCTAGTAGCTTCTACAGCGGCTTGTTTCTTCACTATCTCTGCCTTGGCGGTGTCAACTTTGGCAGCCTCGGCCTTGTTGACTTTGGCCTTAGCAGCTACGATCTTTGCTGCTTCCACTTTGGCGCCTTCGGCCTTTGCAGCTTTTGCCTTGGCGGCTGCGTGCTTAACTGCTTTTTCCTTCTCTTTCTTCTTTGTAGCTTCTTCCAAAACCCTAGTTACGACGACTTTGGCTTCCTCTATCACTTTCCTGGCAGATTCTTCTTCAGTTGCCATTATTTGTTTCTTGGCTTCGGCAGGGTTGACAGCTTTAGCTTGGATAGGCTTGGCTACGTCTGCACGCTCTCTCCGCAATCTTGCGTCTTCCCTTTGACGAGCCTTTATGGCTTCACGAGATCAGCTTCACCCTCTGAGGCACATGTATTCTCATTGACCAAAGGAGCTGGACGAGAGGGTTGATGGACAACTGGCTTGCAAGCCTTGGAGGTTGGAGCTAGTCATGCCTTCCTCACATAGCAACAACTATCCTTAGAGGATTCATTCATTTGAGAGAGGGAGGAATAGAAGACTTGGAGGTATCATTGCTTCGTCTACTCTCCGAACTCATGGTTAACCTATGAAATTGATGGATGACAGCATGGGATAAGTATGCATGTAAACCCAGATGAGAGAAAAAAAGTTTTGAAAACAATTTGAGGTGGAAGACATTAGAAACGCAAGTTTTCAAGGAAACTCGGATTTTCTGGGATCAAAGTCAGAAGCTTTGGAAATGACCTTTGGACACAATTATGAGAGAATTCAGAGTTTCTGAGTTTGCTTTTTAGAAAGTTTAGACACTTTGAGAAATTTTCAGACAGTCAGGGTTTCGAGGAAATTGTGGTCATAACTGACCTCTAGAGGTTCCAAACTTTTCTCGGAACTTCTGACTTCCTTCTGCTCAGAGGGCATCGTGAAAGTCAGAGGCTTCAGGAAAAATTCTGAAGGTTTTGTGTTTTGTTGAAATCTAGCGCTTCTAAGCTAGATCGAGAGAGAGATTTGGATCTAATTTGCTTGATTTTTCTAAGGAATTCGATTGATTCTAATGCCAATAAAATGCAGAGGTTGTGGATTAACTTAGAGATGAAGTTGCGACGCTAGAAATTGAAAGGAGGTCACAAATCCGGTGGCCATGCCCTAACTTGACGGCAGTGGCACTTCTATGGCGGTGGTGAGCGGATAAGAAGCTCGACGTCAATGACGGATGATCGGCGGTGGATGACGCAAGACTTGAGTAGCCTCAGCGGAGCCTACGACTGTGAAGGAACGGCGAAACAAACGGTGGCATTGAGGTTAGGAGGGGATGTTGGAGGCACGAGCGAAAAACTCCAAGGCTCTTATTTTTAGAACGAAGGGTTATGGAATTAGGGTTTGCAACAGGGTCTATTAAAAGATGCGGTTCACTAGAGAACTTGGAGCTTCCGAAAAAATGTCAGAGGTTCTAGGATTTCTCGGAGAACCGAACATTAAACTCGGAAGGACCGATTGTTAGTAAGAGAAAAGATCTCGGAAACTTTGAAATGTTTCTTGGAGGTTTTGGGATCGTGTACTAGAATTTTTGTAAACTAAAACTTACAGACTCCGAGAAATATCAGATACTCCAGAGCAAAGCCGAAGGGTCTGAAGTCAATTCCAGAGACTCTAGGAACTCTAAGTGGCATAGAATGACAGTCTTTTAATCTTCGAGAAAGAAGTTGGAGGTTCTAGATTTTGCTACTGAAAATGAAAATGTGAATCTTGGAAGCTTTGAAAAAAATCGGAAGCTCCGAGTTTCAGGTCAAAAGTTCACATGTGTAGATTTGAATGAATTTCAAGATAAGTTTAGATATTGCAAGTCTAGGGATTTCCATATGGGTTCATTCCACATCCAATGGTGAACAACCAATCAAGCAAAGCTACAATTTGGATTGGAATTGAACAAAATTAGCTCTAAATCTAGATAAATGTACAGAAGTGTAGCATCTAAGTATATATACATAGAAATAAAACCTAAAGAACCAAAGATGGTGATGTTTGGTGGGATTATCACCGTGTATGAGCTAACTATGCAGTAGGAACTCTATGTATAGAAAACATGGAACCCTATGATGCAAATGCTCACATTTTTCCTATTCATCACCCTAGGGATAACAAATACACAAAAAGATTGTTTTGCTCACACTTTATGGATGTTGTTGTTCATTGAGAGAACACAACTTCCCCTTATTGTGTTCACACATCTTAAGCTCCAAAAATCAAAACCAAGCAAACAACAAGTATGCAATACTTCAAGCAATATTTTGAGAATCCAAGATATTGAACTCATTCCTCAACTCACAAAACCTATGCTTATATCTAAGGGCTTTGTGAAGATATCCACTAATTGTTTTTCTGTCCCACATAGCTCAAAGCTATATCTTCTTTAGTCACATGATCTCTAAGGAAATGGTGGCGGATATCTATGTGTTTGGTTCTTGATTATTGGACGGGATTGTTGGCTATCTTAATTGCACTTTCGTTATCACACAAAAGAGGCATTTATTTCAAATTTACTCCACAATCCATCAAAGTTTGCCACATCCAAAGCAATTGAGCACAACAGCTACCAACAGATATGCATTTGACTTAGGTGATGGATAGGGCAACACAGTTCTGTTTCTTGGAGGATCAAGATACAAGGGATCTTCCAAGCAATTGGCAAATGTCAGAGGTGCTCTTCCTACCTACCTTGCATCTTGCATAATCTGAGTTTGAATATCCAACTAGATCGAAGCTATCACCTTTGGGATTCCACAAACCTAAGTTGGGTGTGTGAACTAAATATCTCAAGATTCTCATAACGGCTACGGGATGGCACTCCTTAGGAGCCGCTTGAAATCTTACACACATGCACACAATAAAAATGATATCAGGTATAGATGAAAAAATGTAAAGTAGGTAACCAATGATGTATCGATATATCTTTTGATCAATGGGTTTACCTTCTAAGTTGAGGCCGAGGTGGCCGTTGGTTTGCATGGTGTAGAGATTAGCTTTGCATTCTCCATGTCAAACTTCTTGAGTATGTCCTTGATGTTCTTACCTTGACTTATGAAAGTACCTTCCTAGAGTTGCTTGATTTGAAGTCTAAGGAAAAGTTTCAACTCCCCCATCATGAACTTGTCGGTCATCATTTTGCAAAATTCTTCACTAAAGGCATTGCTAATTGACCTGAAAATAATATCATCCACATAGATTTGACAAACAAATTTTTGCATCAATGAATTTAGTAAACAACGTGGGATCAATCTTTCCAATTTTGAAGCCCTTTTGTAGTAGAAACTTCTTAAGACACTCATACCATACTCTAGGAGCTTGTTTGAGGCCATATAGTACCTTATGGAGTTTGTAGACATGATTATGGTGTTTTGGGCTTCAAAACCAGGGGGTTGTTTGATATAGACTAATTCATGATGGTGTCGTCAAGAAATATACTTTAAACATCATTTGATAAAGTAAGATATAATGATGATTTGCATAAGAGAGCAAGATCTTAATAGCTTCTAGTCTAGCAACCGGGCAATAACTTTCCCCAAAGTCCAAACCTTCGACTTGTGTATACCCTTGGGCCACAAGTCTTGCCTTGTTTCTCAAACTTGTCCATCTTCATCTTGTTTATTGTGGAAGACCCACTTGGTGTCGATCACATTTGACTTGGTCTTTCTACAATGGTCCAAACTTGGTTGAGCTAAAATTGTTGAGCTCCTCGTGCATTGCATTAATCCAATCTGGATCATTTAGAGCATCTTCAACCTTGGTAGGTTCCAAAGAGGAGACAAAAGAGTAATTCTCATAAAAAATGTGTAACACGAGATCAAGTTTGAGTTCCTTTACGAATGTCGCCAAGTATTTGGTCTACGAAATGATCTTCATGCAAGGTTCGGTTGATTCTTGGATGATCTGGTTGTGCTTGAGGTGGGACCTGGACTTGAGATTGAGCTTGGTCATCATGATCTTGAGATGCCTCCGTACTTTGGACATCATCATGTGTCATGGTCGGAGGCTCCACTGGAATAGATTATGAAACTCTCCTTCACTTCGGTTGGCATGACATCTCCAAGAGACATGTTCTTGGCAGCTTTTGCCAATTCATCCTCACCTATTTCGATGGGGACATTTTCCACTTGAGAGCAGTTAGTCTCATCAAATTGTACATCACTTATCTATGATGTATTATTGAAGACCCGATATGCGTGCTCATTTGATGCATAATCAAGGAAAAATCCCTCATCACATTTAGGAGCAAATTTACAAAGTCTTTGCTTTTTGTTAAGAATATAGAATTTTCTCCCGAAGACACAAAGTGGTTGCCAGTTAGTAGCTCCTATGATGTCTTGTTCAATATTCGGTGAAGGTACAAGTGATTTGATGGAGTTAGCATGTGGTGTTGACGACTTCCGCCCAAAAACGGTCGGAGGTCCTGTACTCGTCAAGCATCGTCCGTGCCATCTCGATGAGTGAGCGATTCTTTCCTCTCCACAATTCCATTTTGTTGAGGTGTGTAGCCCGAGGAGAACTCGTGCTTGACACCTTCATCATCAAGAAACTCCTTGAATTGGTGTTCTTGAATTCGGTTCCATGATTGCTTCTCTCGTTCTGATCTTAAACTCGAACTCGTTTGGGATATTCTTGTGAACTACTTGAAGATCTTGTGTGTCTCCCCGTCCTATGCTCACATAGGTGATGGGACTAATAAGTCCATATGGAGTAGCTCGAGGGTTTTGCAATCATGATTAAGGTTGCAAAGTTGCAAAACCGACAACAAATTGTAATTCAAGGATTTAATAAGAAGTACATTGGAAATGGAGAGGACAATTGAGATTGTGATTTTACCTATCCCTTTACCTTTTCCTTTGCATTTTCACTGAATGTGATGTTCTCATATGGTGATCCATGGCTATCAAATGATGTGAACATCTCTTTTCTCCGGTCATGTGATTGGTGCACCTGCTATCTAGCACCCAACATTTTTTGCTAGAGGTGTAATCCTTCAAAACAAGTTAGGCTTGTTTTAGGTACCCATACTTCTTGTGTCTTTGAGTGTTTATACACAAGAGACTTCGGCACCAAAATAACACTTATTTCTAACATGATTACCATTCCTAAGACCAACACATTTGGCAAATGTTTTATCATCCTTGCCCTTTCTAATCACATATGATGCATCAAAAGTAGCAACAAGGTTAGAGTGACCCCTTTTAGCCGCGTGACCCTCAAACATGGAAACTTGGATTTGCTTCTCCTTGCTTGCATGAATTTGGTTTTGGATATTTTCAAAGAGTTCATGCCTTCCCGCTGTTGTTGAATCATGGGGTAAAGCTGAGACCTTCATGGTTCAAGTTTTCCTTTTGGTGAATCAAGATTCCTTGAGGGCCTTACTACGCTTGTAGCACTTGATTAAGCTATGTTGGGGTTGAGCCTTCAACCTGACATTCTCACTCAAGATGGTTGCTTGACAAGATATGGGTTAGAGATAGATGCAATACCATCATGTGTAAGTGTGGGGTGTGTCCTTAGGTGAATCAATACATTTTGGACATGGCACACTACACACACTTGAGACAAGTTGGATTGCTTGTCAATGAGATCAAGGTGCTTAGCCTTGAGAATGTCATGAGTGATCTTAAGTCTCATAATCATCTTTTCTCTTGATGTTCTCAAGATTAAGGCTTCCATAAGAGGTCTTAAGATCCTCAAACGACTTCTCAAGCCTACGTTGGGAGATTTTTACTTGCGGTTTAACGACTCATACTTCTTCTTCTTCTTCTCATTGACGAGCAAGTCCTCTTACCTCTCAAGAATAGCAACAAGAGAACCATAGCTGGACAGGTCTAACTATCAAGATAATCAATTAAGTCATCATCACTATCATCATATTTGGTGGGTTTAGTGGATGAGACTACCTTTGATCCCTTCGCCATGATACAACAACAAGTCTCTTAATCGCTTGAGTGATTGAAGAGAGATTTGGTGGGGTTTTGTGTTAGCCATGGTGAGATTGCCGTCGAAATTTGAGCTTGTATTATCAAAGTCCCACCATTCGCTGATGTGGGCTTGGGTCTTGTATTTTTTGTGTCACAGCATCGCTTGAGTGATTGAAGAGAGATTTGGTGGGTTTTGTGTTAGCCATGGCAAGATTGTCGTCAAGATTTGAGCTTGTATTATCAAAGTCCCACCGTTCGCTGATGTGGGCTTGGGTCTTGTATTTTTTCTTGTTGTACTTGCCCTTTCTATGGTGCTTATTTTTGTGGTACTTTCCTTTCCATCATTCTTGTCCTTCTTTTTTAGAAATTTGTGATGAAGTGATCTGTCTTGCATACTCGAAGCATGCCCTCTTGGTGAACTTGTGGCTCTTCTCCTTGTTGAAGAACTTGTTGGCACTACCTTCTTGAACATCTTGGATAATCTTCTCACGAATAGGCGATGTCCTCATCATCAAGATCTTCTTCTTCCTCATCATCGCTTGAGTCATCCTGAATGACGTGCTTGGCCTTCAAAGCATGTTCTTCTTGTGGCTTGAGTTTGAGGCCACAATCTCCTCCTTGTCCTGAATTGCCATCTCACGAGCAATGATCCTCTCGAGCACCTCGGTGGGTGTCAAGATCTTGAAGTTGCTCCTTTCGTGAAGGAGCATCACCAAGTACTCATACTTGGGTGTGAGAGCTCGGAGCATCTTCTTGACAACGAAGTGATCATTCACCTCTGTGCTCTCGAGGCCCTTGAGCTCATTCGCAATGTGATTGAGACTTGTGAACATTTCACTCACACCCTCATTCTCTCCATTATGAAGCGATCAAGCTTGCTTGTGAGGAATTAAGCTTGGACACCTTGATAGATGAGGTCCCCCTCGTGTATCTCCATGGGAGCGTCTCATATGGCCTTGGCGTTCTCGAGGGTGCTCATCCGGTTGAACTCATCTGGACTCGAGGTGTTGAAGATAGCATTAGTTGCTTGTGCGTTGAGATGGAAGTTCTTGTAGTCATCCCGTTTGGCTCATCCTCATTGAGAACTACAAAACCATAAACACAATTTTTCATATCTCCAGACTAATGGCCATTAGATGCATCTTGATTTTATGTTTCCCACTAGCATAGTTAGTGCCATAATATGGACATTTCTCTAGATACATCCCCTCACTAGAAGACATCCTATCTCTCTAGGTGATAAACATAAGAAATGAGAGAATGAGGTTCTCATACCAATTGAAAGGATCAAGGCCTTATCAACTAGAGGGGGGTGAATAGGCATTATAAAAATATATAACCAAATCAAATCCTATGCATACTACTAAACAATAAATGTAGAAAAAAGCAAGCATGAAGGTATGGAAGATATCACAAACACAAGAGAGACAAGGATTTGTTATCGAAATTCAAGCCTTTCGCGAGGCTCTACATCTCCGTTGAGGATTTGATTCAATGATCGAAGCCGGCACTGAAACATGCTCTTCCCTCAAGAGGCTTGCCGATGCTAAGCCTCCCTTCACTTGTTGTAGCTCTTCACCTTGCAGTAGTAAGGTTCAAGATGTCGGCCTAGAGGGGAGGGGTGAATAGGCGACTTAACATTTTATCAACTTTTAATGATTCTTGCAATTTATGTGGAAATAAAGGTTTAACTAGATTGCAAGAATAACAAGTACTATGAAATGATGGCAAGTTTACTAGCAAGATCAATATAAGTAATATAAGCAATATGACCAATGGCTAGCAAGATAAATGCAGAAGTAAGCGACTCAAGGAGACAACTGATTTGGTACCGAAGTTTGGATCTTTGAGGGATCCTACGTTTCTGTTTGGGAAGCTCGATCACACGCGATCAAGAATCAGCTTCCTTTCAAGCTTTTATCCCTCGAGGACGCTTGTGCGTCTCCTCGCCTTTCTCTTGGTGATTCTTCCCTTTCGGAGGTGAACCCTGACCTTCACAACTTTCCATGGCTCACCACACGGATTGGGAGCTCCATAGCAACTCTTAACCATCTAGGAATCCTCAACCTCCAGGAGTAACAAGCACGTTGAAGTCGCAAGGAGGTGAACCTAGGGCTCAAAGAGATCTTGATCCTTTTCCACTCAAGTCCTCAAATCTCACTTCTTTTGTTTCTCTCACAAAGGGTGGCTTGAGTTGCTTGAGAGAGGAGAGGTGAGAGCTCTTGAGTGTGCAGCAAATGAGTTTGCAAAAAGGTTGCGAGTGGAAGAGGGTGTGGAGGCTATATATAGCATCACCCCGAAACAAGCCATTTTACACTAAGAACACCCACATCGGAAATTCCAATGTAAACATCGGAACATTCAGTATGTTCAAATGAAACGGCTATGTTCCCCCTTTCTCTGCACAACTCATAGCCATATCGGAACTTCTGATATGGATATCAGAACTTTCAATATACCCGGAGGAAAACATAGAGGCACTTCGGACCTTCCGAGATAATCGAAACTTCCGGTGACGGCATCGGAACTTTCGGTTTTTTTAGAATGATCAAAACACAGGTTGAACCGGACTTCCGGCCAGATTGGAACGTCCGATCTCAGAACCGGAACTTCCGGTTTTTCCAGAACACATAAAACATAGCCAACTTGGAACTTCCAGATATATTGGAACCTCTAGTATTCCAATCAGAATGTCCGATGTAGCTATTTAAAATTGGTTTTTGTGTTCATGCAAGAAGATTTTCTCTATCAAAATAATGTTCAATGATCTCTTAGCACTCAGGCCACTAATTGCTTCTACGACGCACCCCTCTTAATACGACGGCTTTCCCAATACTCAATAAATGCGAAATATATTACTCAATGTAGTGATTCCGAAGCAGCCATCTTTTCTTCATTTTTATGGGTCGCCGATGTCTATTGATTCTTTTCTTAGGGACTAACCTCTGTTCATAAGCTCATATAACATGTTAGTCCCTTAACCGTTTGTCGTCAATCATCAGGTAGGAGAGCTCCAAACCCTCACAAACTTGATGGGGTGCTTCACACTTCTTCATAAAGGCTCCTAACGACTCTAGCCATCTAGAAGGTGAAAACCTCCAAGAGTAACAAACTTCAATCAAATATGATTGGAGTTCAACTCTTGCTTGATGCTCATTAAGCTCAATCTCTCTCTCAAGATTTTCTCACAACTTGAGGAACTGCGCCTTGAGGCTTAGGAGTGTAGGTAATAGATGTTTCTAAGAGTTATAAGTTCAAAGAGGCTGGAGTTATATAGCCAACCCCTCAAAAAGTAGTCGTTATACCAAAAGCAGAAGAACTCAGAACTTCCAACTTCGAATCCGGAGGTTCTGCAATTTTAAACCAACAACTATTTCACTGTCTAGAAACAGATCCTGGAACATCTGGAAAGAACTCAGAGGTCTGACTTTTAGAGCACAGTGGACAGATGCACATGTCGGAGGTTTTGACATGGAACTCCGACCTTCCAAGATATATGATTGCTTTAACAAGACATCTCTAGAATAGACATCTGGAGGCTCTGACATGTACTCAAAACTTCTGAGATTTGAAACAACTTTGAAGGGATATCACAGAACAAGAAATTGGAGGTTCTGGAAACAATCTCAGATACACTACCTCAGAAAACACTTCTTCTACATGACCATCACTGACAGGCACCAAGAGACCCGTCACTGATAAAAGCAAACACTGACGGGCGAGTCAGGCCCCGTCAGTAAACGTGACACCGAAGGCGAAGCCGCCAACCTCTACTGACAGGCCAAAAATCCGCCCGTCAGTAGAAGTTGGCGGAAAGGAGAAACTTGGCATCTCTACTGACATAAACCTTCACTGACGGGCAATTCCGGAGGGCCGTCAGTGAAAGTGCAATTTCCACTGACGGGTGGACTTACCGCCCGTCAGTGGAAGTTTTCTCCAGAATAGCTTCGAGGGCATAGTTATCACTGACGGGCGACCTTTTTTGTGCCCGTCAGTGATAATACTGCACTTATATAAGGGAGGCCGCGCCTACAGCTAGCCGTTGAGCTCGCGCGCTTCACACGGCTAGCTGCAAGCTCCGATGCCTCAGTGGAGATTGAGCTAGGCTGCTGCTCTCCTTCCTTGTCCCCCTCCCCCCCTCTCCTCCCTCCCTCCTCTAATTCTAGATCTAGATCTAGATCATTAATTAATCATCCTCCTTCCTCCTTTCCACCTCTCATTCTCTCTCTCCCCCTCCCCTCCCTCCCTCCCTCCTCGTCCTCCTAGATATACAATCTATATCTAGATCTCTTTTAACCCTCCTCCCTCCCTCCTCCCCACTCCACCCATTTCCCCCTCTCTTAATTTTCTCCCCTCCCCTCCTCTCTCTCCTTACCCTATTCCGAGGCTAGCGAGCTCTCTTTGGTACGATGTAATACATGAAAGAAAATAATAAATTTTGTGTTTATTCTGTTAATTTAAACTATAATCAATCAGTTTGTTGTTTGTAGGGATCGATGGATCGAAGTTGGATGTACAGCGAAAGGGCAACACAGAGTTTCGTCGATACTCTAAATGAGTTTCTAGATGCGGCTGAGGATGATAGGGAGAAAAAGGGTGCGAACAAGATGTGTTGTCCGTGTTTTTGTATGCAAGAACACGATAATGTTCAGGGAGAGAGGCATGTTGCAGCTCCACTTGTTAACTGAAGGTTTCATGGAAGGTTATACATGTTGGACAAGTCACGGTGAGGAGACAGAAATTTTAGCTACTTCTGAATGTTTAGAAGAAGAGGCCATACATGGAGACGCAGAAGAAGATGAAGACCATATTTCTGAATGTAGGGATGACTTGACGGGAGAGGCGGGGGCGGGGAACAATTTGGCTGAGATGTTGAGGGACAGTCACATGGCGGACCAAGTGGTCGAAGCCTCGAGGATGAAAGAGAGGTCGCAAAGTTTGCAAAACTGATGGAAGACTCGACAAAACCACTGTATCGAAGCTGCGATCCTGAGCACACGCGTCTATCAGTCACGCTAGAACTTCTAAGGATCAAGGCAACCCACAACTGTTCGGATGCAAGCTTCGACGAGACACTGGCTTACCTTGTGATGGTTTTTCCAAAGGAGAACGCGTTGCCTACGAGCACAGAGGAAACCAAGAAGGTGGTCTACCCCTTTGGATTAGATGTAGAGAGACTCCATGCTTGTCGGAATGACTGCATTATTTATCGCAAGGAGTATACAGAGCTGCACAAATGTCTGGTGTGCAACACATCTCGATATAAGCGGGGCGGAAACCAAGACGATGACGACGAAAAAGTGACAAGTGGTGCCCTTGCAAATGTTCTATGGTACCTTCCAGTCCTCCCCGTCTGAAGCGTTTATTCGGTAACAAGAAGGAGGCAAAGCTGCTGTGTTGGCACAAAGAGAGGCGAAGAAAGGGCGGGGTGTTGAGACACCCAGCTGATGCTTGTTAGTAGAGGGCAATCGACGCCGAATACCCAGATTTCAGTAGTGATCAGAGGAATATCAGATTCAGTATGAGTATGGATGGAATAAATCCATTCGGCAACATTAGCAAGCACATGGCCCGTTGTTCTTTGGATCTATAACCTCCCTCCATGGTTGTGCATGAAGCAGAAGTACATGCACCTATCTATTCTCATTCAAGGGCCAAAACACCTAGAATGGATCTTAACGTGTATCAACAACTACTGAAGGACGAACTAGCTGCACTGTGGGAAGAAGGGGCTCAGGTCTGGGACGCGAACAGAGAAGAGTTCTTCACTCTGAAGGGCCTGTTGTTCACAACGGTGCAAGATTATCCCTCGTACGGGAACAACACGTGTCAGTGCACCAAAGGATACGAAGCATGTGTTAAGTGCATGGAAGAAACCACAAGTGTTTTCTTAGAGGGCTCTAGAAAATCGTATTCATGGGACACCGAAGGTGGCTGACCATGAATGACCCATGGAGAGAGGACACGGAAAGGTTCGACGGAACAAAAGAAATTCACTGACGGGCATGTAATATGCGTCCGTTAGTGGTGATGCTACACTACTTAACGCGGACTTGGCGAAAATTTCAAGCAGTTCTCGCGCGTTCTCGTTCGAACCAGCCGCGAAAACCTAGCCCGCCGCCAGGCTGCCGCGCCACCGCCACTCGTTCTCGTCCATGCCGCCGCCCCCCGACAACCCGTTCACGCCACTGCCGCCCGAGCCTGTCCACGCCGCCGCCCCTGACGCCCCGTCCGCACCGCCGCCGGTCCCCGTCGCCCCTTCCCCAAGGCCGCCGCTCCCCGACGCCCCTTCCCCAAAGCCGTCGCTCCCCGACGCCCCTTCCCCAAGGCTGAGAAGCCCTCGGTGATTTGCTCCTCGGTGATTTGCTCCTCGGTGATTTGCTCTCTGTGATTTGCTTGGTGAGTTGATGCTTGGTGAATTGATGCTCGGTGATTTGCTTGGTGAATTGATGCTCGGTGATTTTTATGCTGGTTTCATATAGATATCAGAATGTTCAACTAAGTTTATATTTCGTTTCATCAAATTTTGATGAAGTTTCAAGATAATTTTGGTGAATTGATTTGCTTGGTGAATTCATGCTACAACCAAGTTCCATCTAATTTTTAAGCTTTAAGGGTATTTCATCCATGTTTGATGGGAGAAGCCCTAAGGACGCTTCATCCAAGTTTCATTGAAGATACGAATGATCGAGCCTGCATTTCAATGGTCCCATACACATTCAGATGTTAAATGTGCTGCAGTGTTGTAATCGAGTGTACTGAACTAGTTGGAGCCTGCAGTAGTTGTGTGTTTAAGAGGTCATGGGTGTCAATCTACTGAACTGAGAAGAACAGAACTTCCCTTGACCTTAGTTCTAAGTGATAATGTGAGTGTGAATGTTTGGAGTTGTGAAAAGTTGATAATATATATATGTATATACTCAAAACTGTTAAGAACAGATGCATGCTTCCACATCCGAAGCATTGGGTATCAGTTTCTATGTGTATGTAGTTTATATATACATGTTTTCGAAAACTGATAAGAGCAGGTACCGTGTTTGATTATTTCTGAAAAGAACTTGAGAAAGGTTTGGGGCTAGCTAATATTCATGTATAAATGTGTATGCAGCTACGATGATTTCAGGTTTGGATATCCTTATAATTTTGTATAAGGATATACGTAATTTCAGGTTTGGATGGTAAGTGTTTGGCTTCTTAGGCTTGCTGGTGGCTTTGCTCCTCTTCTCGGCTGATCCCTCTTCTCTACTTGTTCCTCCTCCTTATGTCCTGCTGATCTTGCTTTTCTCCTTGTTGGTGGCTGGCTCCTCTCTCCTATTGTCCTTCTCCTCCTCTGCAGCTCCTAAGTGGTGGCTGCTATACTATTGCTCTCTTGCTACTCTTAGCTTTTGAGGAAATGGTGGTCTTGGATGAGTAGTACTATAATACTGTTGCTACTCTAATTTTCTTTTTTATCGCACTATATTTAGATAGTGTTTACTTAAAGTATTGTTTTCATTTCTAGTTACTTGTTCTGATACATGGTTTTCATTTTTCAAGTTTCTTAATATATCGGAAATGGACTCTTCGCCAACCCGAGAACTAGCCCGCGTAGATGATGACAGGGCGGCACTCCTAGACGTGGCGGCCCCTATTGACGCCCCGCCCCTAATCGATCAAATAGCTCCCGAGCTGGCCAGTGAACCTGCCGTCGAGCCGGAGAATGTACCTTCGGCACTTGCACCTCCCACGGCGCGAGATGAAGAGAGTGCATCTGGCTCGTCTGACGCTTCTCAGTCTAGCGAGTCGGGATCGGAGGAACAGGAGGTGCCGGAGCCGTCGTCAGCAGCACCATCGAAGCCAAAGAGACAGTACAACCCTAGAGGTGGCAATCAGCTGACAAATGAGACATTCATCGTCACTCGAGTCGGCGAAATAGGTGTTCCTGCAAGTCCCGAGAAGGCTGCGAGGTCGTTCAGCAACACCTGTGGGTGCATTGTCCGTGATCATGTCAGGATCACATGCCGGGACTTCAAGAAAATGACCGACGCCCAGAAAAAGGTCCTATTCGACAAACTGTGGGATAAGTACGCTATCCCAAAGGCTGACAAGGAAAGAGTGCAGAGGAAAGCAGACAGCATCATGTGTGTTGTGCTAAGGACATGGCGATATGAAGCAACGAAGCTGCTAGACGCCGATTTCGAAACTGCAATTAAAACTAAATGGCCAAAGATAGAACTCGAACACTGGGAGGAGTTCGTTGCTGACAAGAAGAGTGACGCATTCAAGGAGAAGAGCCGCCAGGGGAAGGAGCTGCGCGCGAAGAACAAATTCCCCCACCACCTTGGCAGCCGAGGTGTTCCAGGGAGAGACCGATCTGGGCCAAAGAGGATGCCGCGCTGATAGCGGTTGGCAAACTGGTTCCTTTCACCGATATCGAGCAGGAACGGGTGCAGATTTGGATGAGGGCGCACACAGTTTCGGACCCAGCTACTGGGTCATCAATTATCACGGACCCCGAGCTTCAGGCGATTTCCGAACGTTTGGTATAATCTAAACCCAATGTCTTCTTGGAATATACTATTGTGCTTCTAATATGCTAACGGCCAATACCTTGTGCTGTTTCCCTTGCAGAGGCAGCTGTCCCAGTAGCAGAGTGAGAGGTGGGAAGACCATCTCTCGAAGGCTCTAGGAACGAGGGAGAAGATAGGGCGTGTCTGAGGGATCGAGAGCGGGGCTATATGGCAAGAAGTCTTTCCTCAAGATCGCGAGGCTACCCGCCAGAGAAGGAGAGGAAGGCAAACATCTCTTCTGTAAGAGATGATAAGGGCAGCCCAAGAGGCTGGCAAGCTGGCGGCGCAAGAATTTCTAGAGTCCAGAGGCTACGACGCCGCCTGCGATGCATCTCGTCCACCTGTGCATCCTCATGGATATCAGGGCTCCTATCCTGCTGGATGGAGTAGCTGCGCCTCAGCCTCCAACATCGCTCCCGAGTCGCCAAGTCCCATCGGAGACATCGCTATAAGCTTTCTCGCCACCATGAATCACTTGTATGAGGGTTCTAATTCACCGCATAGTGCGGATAACAATGGGTACCTTTATTATGCAGGGGCCTACGAAATGCCACCTCACTATCCCTTTGCCCGGCGTGAAGAAGATGGTTGCACATGGCTTAGTATTCCCAACAGTAGGGGGCGCGACATGCCACAACGTTGCTATACCTTCCCACATGGTGAGGGTGCAGGTGGACCGCGTCATTGCCGAGTTCAGTGACGTCGCAGTCCCTGTCGCCCCTGAAGAGGATGTCACGAAGCTAGGAGACTGCAAGGGGTACTACAACCTGTGGCCGAAGAGCCAGATAACTATCCCCAGGGTGTCCTCTCCTAGTACATCAGCCATCCCCTCTCCATCAACCGGAGCCGGCTTGTCTCCACTTGGCCTGTGCAGTACGCCGGTTTCGTTCGATGATCGAGATGACGATCTTGCCGGGCAGCAACACACGACGATCCTTCCGTCCCAGGAGGAGGAGCAACCCAAGACAAACTCGCCACCCCGTGAAAGGCGCTCCAAGCATCACCATGACCCGAAGGCGACAGGAAAGAAGGTCTTATCTCTAAGCACGCTCAATGCCGCAGTGGGCGAAGCGATGACGGGAGGCAAGAGGGCCTCCTCTCCAGAGCCGGAGAGGAAAAGAAAAAGACCACACAGACGGGGCGGCACCGCTGCGAAGGAGGCAAGCAAGGAGAGCAATAGAAAAGCCCTATCCTTCCAGACATCTGCCGAAACTGTCAAGAAGCCTCGACGAGAAGTGTACGAGGCATGTGAGCCCTTACTCCCAGATGACGAGGTGCAAAGGTTGCCGGCACAGATGAAACTTCTCCATGACACGATTATGATGAGGTCACGAAATCGGGACGATTATGAGCTACACTTTAAGGTCGAGGTGCCAAAAGATTACGGTTTCTTCCTAGACACACAGCATGACACCTTCGACATCAATTTTGAAGATATCTTTAATTTGTTCAACCTCTTCTGGCTCGACACCATGCTCGTCAGGATGTGGGCGCTTCACCAAGCCCAAGAGAGTAGGCGTCTGCCCAACTACGCTTTCGGAATAATGGATCCGGTCGTCATGAACGACTACTATGTACAAGAAGCGAAGCAGGTCCTAATAAATTTCATCACTGAGTCATTGATATAACATAAGGACAAGGACTACGTACTCATGCCCTATAACCCCCCGTAAGTTACTTACTACCGTGCCTAGTTTGCTTTTCTCAAGGACGTATCTCCGTCTGTTTATATTCATTCGTTACCTTTTACGCAGTGACCACTGGATCCTCATTGTCATCCACAAGCCTTCAAGAATGATATACTATTTTGATTCCCAAAGAAGTGCCAAGCGAGACTACTCAGGAATCAAGGAAGTTCTGCAAGCCGCTTTTTGGGAATACAACTTGCGAGGGGGAGGAGCAAAATGCAAGAGCAAAAAGCTGATCCACAAATTCAACTTCCCTTGCAGGCAACAGCCGAAAAATAGCGTTACATGTGGGTACTACGTCTGCACTCACATAGACGTGTTCGTCATATCCCACAACCTGCAATGGAGCCAGTATCAATTCAATAATTTCATACACAACCTGGCCGACGATAAGTACGACTAGAGGAAGGACTTTGCCCGCATCCAGAAGACCTTCGCGTACGTCATCAATAACGAAGTCATTCGGCCAAGTGGTGATTTCCACGCGGGACTCCATTACCCGCTTACCGCCGCATTGGAAGTACTAACCAAGCATCATAGACGTAGATTAGTAGGGCTAGTGAGAATAAACATTGCTAAATTCATTTGTTTGTCCTTTTAATTCGTTGTAAACTTGCTTTTATATGTGTACTTAATATTTGTGATATTAATTGGTATATGTGCTTCATATTTGTGATATTAAATGCTTCATATTTGTGATATTAAATGCTTAATATTTGTGATATTCAGATATGTTAAAAAATTATAAAATGCTTCCACTAACGGGCAACACATACTAACCCGTCAGTGGAAATGGTCACCACTGACGGGCAACACATACTCACACCCGTCAGTGGAAATGCTGTCAGGATGCTGCCCGGTAGTGCTGCAAGTATTTTCATTGACGGGCATGTTTGACCCATCAGTGAAAGTCCATCTGTACTGACGGGCAGCCCGCCCGTCAGTGAAAGTGGAACTTCCACTGACAGGAGCTTACTGATAGGCACGAAACCCGTCAGCGATGGAGTTTTTGCGCCCGTCAGTGTTGGTATTTCCTGAGGTAGTGATAGTCTGAGATTTTGAAGAGAAGTCCATAACAAAGACTTGGAGCATCCAGGAAACTTCTGGTTACTCCGACATTTGAACACTCATGACTTTAGCAATTTCAGAACCGAAACTCGAATGATCTGGAAAGCAACTCAGATATTCTCGGATTTCAAAGTGAAGTCCAGGAAAGAGACTCGGAGCATCTGAAAAACTTCCAATTGCTCTGACATTAGGGCACAGAGGACTTGGACATTTCCAAAACCTAAACTCTTCTGGAAAAATCACGGATGTTTTGACTTCTGAAAATCCAAACAGGAAGGGCAACTCATAGGCTCCAATTTCCCTAACTCCACACACAGAACTGGATCTTGGATACTCCAAGATTGATCTCAGAGGTTCCGACTTTTACTGAAAAGGTGTGTAGAGGGATTTCAAAGTCCTCTTTGGATTTTGGAATTGGTTCCTAATTGAGCATGTAGCAAGGCAGTCTCACCATCTACTTGATCTCAATCCTCCCTTAATAGTATGGCTTGTCCTAAAGTCAATTTGATTCAATGAATCACACAAAAGAGATAGAGAAATGTCCTTAAATCTCTAATTTCTTCAAGCCTCCTTCCATTGAAACTTTTTAGGAGTCACCTAAGCTAGCTAAGGCACTCCGTAATGGAACTAATAACCTGATCACACTTGATGCACATATTAGTTCCTTAAACGTTTTGTCATTAATCACAAAAAACTCACTAGGGGACATAGATGCACTTCAAAGCCTTGGCCTTCCTTATCTCCTTTTGACTGTTTCGATAGACTCAACATCCCTCCCTCTTTATTAGTATGCAAGTCCCAACCCGTCTCCCCTCTCTCACCACCGGAACACGCCTAACATCCAAAGCTTAAGCGAGTGCCATCAAGCTGCGCCGCCGTGGCCAGGAGCCTCCTCGTCGTGCACCACCTTGCCGAGGAAGACTGCCGTCACCAGGAAGCCATCTCCATCGAAGAACTCATCCTAAAGTTTCCTAAGGTTTCTGGAATCAGCAACTTTGGCTTTATCTTCTTCCACTCCGGCCGCTGTCTGCCGCCACCATCTTTCTGAGCTCCTCCAGCCTCATCTGCTTTGCTCCGGTCCACTAAAACCCTCAGGGTAAGTTTCTAGCATGTTTGTGTGCTTTCCCCCCTCTCTAAAGCCCTAGGCCAGGATTTTGCTAAGCTTCGACCAAATCTCATGCCTCGGGTCATCGCCTGCGATGCTCTAGTGACCCTCGGGCCCTCGCACCACCACCGTTGGACTCAGCGTGGTCCCAAGAACCGAACACTTGCATGCTTGGTCCAAGAGCCCATTGAGGGACGACTCGCACTTCATCAGAGTGCGAGCATGAGCTCGCCGGTGGTGAGCCGCTGGCAGAGCTACTGACGGGTGGGTCCCGCCCCTCAGAACTATTAAAACCGTTAACCTAGATTTAAGTTGTTAATGAGCCTGTGACTTGTGGCCCGACCTATTTAATTAAATGACCGTTGACTTAAATCCTCAAGTCATTGACTAGTGAGACCAATCTTTTAAACATGTGCTTAATTAACTTAAGTGACTAAGAGTCGCTGACATTTGAGTCGAGTGGCCATTTTGACTTAGTTAGAGATGACCTGATCTCCTTTGACCTATGGTCTCACCTGTGATTGACTATGATTAGTTTCTAGTGTGTAATAAAAGTAACCTATTTAATTAAAATGAAATCATTTATCTAAAATTACATAAACCTTTTTAGATGGTTTAATCATATATACTTAATAACTAATTCATATTAAGTCAAAAAAATGAATAATATACCAAAATGTTAAAAAAAATGAATAATATATGTTCATGCTACTTTAATGCATGTAAAAAATGAATAAGATATGTTCATGCTACTTTAATGCATGTTTGAATAGTAAGAAAGACCAAATGACTAGAAAAGTGAATCTAGTTATTTCTCTCTCGTTGGAGATTCTTTGTAGTGCAATATCTTAATTATCCGAGCTCCAATTAACATGATTCCACTGTATTAGTCCTTAGCCTAATAAATATCTCAGCCAACCAGACAGATTTGGAAGCCCGACATAAGTGTTGGTTGTCCGGTTGGCGGGCGATTTGTTGGCGATTTGGGTGGCGAATTTAAGGCAACCGGACATTCCCAATTTAGTTGTTGCATACTTTTAGAAGACCTATTTGTTGTTGGTTTTTAAAAGTTAGTAATTGCATTTCTATTGTTATATATCTTGTATTGTTCGGAACAAGTCAAGTTTTAATTTCTCTCAAATTGGACCTTTTCTTGTCAGATTTGTATATTTTCTATGAAGTCGTTACATCCAAAATAGGAGATGATGTTTATTCTCTTATATACTGCCACCATTCAGAAATGTATTTAAAACTTTAATCACAAGTATGTGAGAAAATATATAGATTGGGCACGTGAAAATCATTTCATTGTATTTCTCTTGCAAAAGTCTGGTATTACATATTTATTTACTATTTCTGATATCATATTACGATTGAAAATTATAGTCAAAGTTTTGCATTGGATCCTATGAAAAACTACAAGTGGTATATATTTCTGGACGGAGGAAGTATATACATTTGTATGCATACATGACTATATTCAAAATTAAGTTATAGAGCTAGCATCGTGGTACTTAATTATGTAGAGTGAGAGACTAATTAATTCTTCATATGTGAACGTACGTAGATGAATCGAGGGTGCATGTACAACGAGAGCCGTGTTAGCCAAGGGTACATCCAAGGCATCCTTGGTTTCTTAAAGCTGCCGTAGTGGATATGCACAATAAGGGGGAAGAGTGGATTTTTTGTCCATGCGTTGATTGCGATAATATTAGGCAGTGGCAGAACCCTAAGCAGATTGAAGCACACTTGATTCAAAGGGGTTTTAAGGAAGGATATACATGTTGGAGCAAGCACGGTGAAGAGACGATCATACATGAACATAATAATAACATCGATGACACCGAATTGAATGATATGCCAAACACAATCAATGATGCTCAGCCAGATGGTGACGATTGTGCTTTTGATGATGTGATGTCAGATAATGCAGATACTATGCCTGATCTGGATCACATGCTGCATGATGTAGAGGGGAACCATAATGATGGAGGGTATAAGCAATTCATTGGCATGTTAGAGGACTCTCAGAAACCTTTGTATTCAGGCTGCAAGGCAAAATACACCAGGTTGTCATCCGTACTTGAACTTCTGAAATTGAAGGCAAGTAGCGGATGGTCTGACAAGAGCTTCACGACGATGTTAAGTCTGTTCGCGGACATGCTACCAGAGGGTAATGAGTTACCCAAAACAACGTACAAATGCAAGAAGGTTATTTGTCCCTTGGGAATGGAGGTTGAAAGAATACATATTTGTCGAAATGACTGTATCCTGTACCGCAAAGAGTATGCGGACTTGCTTTCATGTTCAGTCTGCAAAGCACCTCGATACAAGCGTAACAGTGGTCTAGACAAGGACAAAGAATGCGCTGAGGTGATGAAAGGAATTCCTTACAAGGTTGCATGGTATCTACCTGTAATTCCTCGTTTGAAGAGGTTGTTTGCGAACCCGAAGGAGGCAAAGTTGATGCGTTGGCATGCCGAGGTCGTAAGAGCGATGGAATGATGAGACACCCTGTAGATGCGGCCTAGTGGAGAAACATTGATAGGAAGTACCCATCCTTCGGTGCGGACCCGAGGAATGTAAGGTTTGGAATGAGTACCGATGGAATGAATCCGTTCGGTAGTATAAGCAGCAGACACATCACTTGGCTCATTCTTCTGTGCATGTACAACCTTCCTCCTTGGTTGTGTATGAAGAGGAAGTACATCACGATGGTGATACTTATCCAAGGGCCAAAGAAATCTGGAAATGACATCGACGTTTACTTCAAACTACTGATGGAAGAACTACAAACTCTCTGGAAGGACGAGGGGGTAAAGGTATGGGATGCGTACAGAAAAGAGTACTTTGATCTATGTGGGTTGTTGTTCCTTACCATCCACGATTACCCTACATATGGTAACTGCTCAGGGCAGACTACAAAGGGAGCCAAAGTCTGCGTGACATGCTTGGAAGATACCGTGAGCGTGTGGCTGAAGCACTCAGGTAAAACCGTATACATGCGTCACCGAAGATTCTTGAGAAGAAATCACCCATACCATAGCATGAAGAATCAATTTGACGGGAAGACAGAACACGGTGTGAAACCAAGGCCTTTTGCTGGGACAGAGGTCCATGATATGGTGAAGGACATCGAAGTTGTGCTTGGCAAGTGGGCTAAATTGAAAAAGCGGCTTGGTGAGAAGAGCATCTGGAAGAAGAGATCAATATTTTGGGAGCTACATTATTGGAAGGATCAAGAAGTGTGTCCTTACATAGATGTCATGCACGTAGAGAAGAACGTATGTGATAGCGTGCTTGGTATGTTACTGAACATCCGTGACAAAACAAAGGATGGCGTTAAGGCACGAATGGACTTGGTCCATATGGGTATCAGACCTGAATTAGCACCAGTAAAGACCGATAAAGGCCAGACGTACCTCCCCCTACTTGCTACACTTTATCGAAGGACGAGAGAATTGAGCTGTGCGAGTTCTTGGGGACCGTTAAAGTTCCGTCCGGTTACTAGGCGAACATAAAGAATCTTGTTTCTATGGCAGACTTGAAGTTAATTGGCATGAAGTCTCATGATTATCATGTGATGATGACACAGATGCTCCCGGTGGCTATTAGAAATATTTTGCCTATTGATGTTCGAGAAGCACTAATGAGATTGTGTCATTTCTTTAACACAATATCTCGGAAGGTCATAGATCCCCTTTCACTAGGTGATCTGCAAGACGAGGTGGTCAAGACTCTTTGTCAACTTGAGATGTATTTCTCGCCATCGTTCTTCGATATCATGGTCCATCTCATTACTCACCTCATGCACGAGATACAGATGTGCAGCTCGGTGTTTCTACGAAGCATGTATCCGTTCGAGCGTTTCATGGGAATTCTGAAGCACTATGTTCGGAACCGAAATCGGCCAGAGGGCAGTATCGTTGAAGGTTATACTTTAGAGGAAGTTGTCGAGTTCTGCATCAACTACATGGCTAAAGCACAGCCGATTGGTGTGCCTCGGTCTCACCATGAGGGGAGACTTGACGGAGTCGTGACCATAGGAAGGAAAGCAATCACCCCTGATGTAGAAGCACATGCTATAGCCCATTTCACCGTCTTGCAACACATAATCTTAGTGTCCCCTTATATCGTACAACATGTGGCAAAGCTAAGGGAGGAGTATCCGAAAGCGATAGATTCTTAGAGGATGAAAGAGAACAACAAGATATTCAACCAATGGATTAAGAAGCGAATCGTCGGGGGCTCCTCAACCGACACGCTGACCTGGTTGGCAAAAGGGTCTACATTTACAGTTCAAACTTGGCAAGGATATGATATAAATGGGTACACATTCTACACAAAGGCCCAAGATGCGAAGAGCATATACCAAAGCAGCTCTGCATAGAAGCCCGAGATACATCTGGGAACAAAGAATTCTATTACGGGATCATCGAGGAGATTTGGGAGCTTGATTATGTGTTTTTCAAGATCCCTTTGTTCTGGTGTCAATGGTCAATCTGAAACATATGAAGGTTGATAAGTACGGCATCACGTACGTCGACCTCAACCGAGCCGCATACGAAAGCGAACCCTTCGTACTTGCCACCCAAGTTACCCAAGTCTTCTACGTAAAAGACCTCGCACATAAGAAGCAGCACATAGTTCTGCGTGGGAAAAGAAGGATCGTCGGAGTTGAAAATGTGGTTGATGAGGATGAATACAACCAATTCAATGACTTGCCACATATTGGAGACCACATAAGGGTCGAGGAAGAACAACTTGAAGAAACATGCTATGTACGTGAAGATCACTCAGAAGGGCTAGTGTTCAAAGGAAATAAACTAGTGGAATGAGTGATTAATCAACGAATGCTATATATGTAATTTGTGGAGTTAGGTACATATTTGTGAAAATGAATCAATGCAGTACATATTTGTGGAAATGATTCAATGCAGTATATATTTGCGGAAATGAATGAACTCAGTTGCTATGTGCTAGATATTCTGATGAAATGTTATGGTATGTACGAATTCTTGTTAAATTCTGATGCATATGCAGGCTGCTGGCCTTAAAAAAATATTTAATCCTGCTGGAAATTCACATCCCAAACGGTTAATATAGAAAAAACCGTTTGGGATGAGTACACATCCCACACGGTTAAGACATGAGAACCGTTTGGGATGTGTACCATATCCCACACGGTTAAGACGTCAAAACCGTTTCGGATGCGGGACATATCCCAAACGGTTACTTAGTTGTAGCCGTTTGGGATATGTAGCCGTTCGGGATGATACATATCCCAAACGGCTAATAGTTCGTAACCGTTTGGGATGTGCGTCCCTTAAAATTCCGAAGCGCACGGGCCCTCTCTCATATTCTCAGTGATCTTATTCCCATCCTGAGCCCTAGCGCCACACCGCCTCTCGACCTGTACCGACGCCGCCCCCGCCTCCTGAGCCCGATGCACCCCGCCACCGCCTCCCAAGCCTGACGCACCCCGTCGCCGCCTCCCTAGCCCGAGCCCTAATCGGCGGCATTGCCCTCGCCGCCACCCCAACCACCACCGCCTCCCAAGCCCGACGCACCCCGCTGCCGCCTCCCGCCCCCAACGTCGACGTCTTCAACATCTGCCCCGGGCTCAAGCCCCCGACCCCCTTGGATCTCCTTCCCATCGCCCGCCCCGTGTCCCGAGCGCCCACGTCAACGCCCGCCTCACTGGTCGGTCGCCCTCCACGCCATCGCCCACTGTCCCAGTAAACTGGTCAATGTGGGCTCATGAACAGCTCTTCTTGTATGCTTTCTTTATTATCAAGAAAAGATATGTGTACTGAGAGAAGTTAATCAAATTTGTTATGTTATTTGATTTCTGGTCATTTAAATGGTTCATCGACAACCCCGTTTCTTTTTAAAATTAACTTGAAATCCTATAATCATAATGGTTCAGCGTGAATTAAGTTAATAGAATCGATCAACTTGACCTGTTAATCGTACTATCATAATGGTTCAGCGTGAATTATGATATATAGATTTATTGGTATGGCTAGTTTGTAGACTAATCGAACGATCGAGTATTGTTTCCCAATTGCTTAAGAGCCAGGTGTCAATGGGGCAACTAGCTTGTCAAGTCATTGCATGTTCGGTTATTAGGTATTATATGACTCATTGGAATCAGAACAATGTTAATATGGTTACTTAGGTTTCTTGAACTGCATAGCCATTTTTAATATAACTCAAACTAGAATTGCTGTTAGTTTGATTTGGAGCTCTAGTCGGAGCACATTCTGCACTATAGCCATGTTCTATTTTATTAAGTTGGTCTTTCAAAGAGCATTTATTTTTCTTACACCATTTCAACATGTGGACTCCTAATTGTTTGGTTCTAGCAGTATTAGAATATGTGCTTATGGATACCTTGGTACAATGCTCTTTTAACATAACCTGATTCACTAGATGTCGTCCGATAATGCCTCTCCGAGGAGGTCCGATGAGCAGACATTGGCTAGAGGTTCTGTTGAACGGACGTCACCGAGAGGACCGTCTGATTCCTCGGCAAAATCAGTGCGCCGTCCTAGAAAACCCTCAATGAGGCCGAAGGTACGCTTTGAAGTGCAGGCCATCCACGAGGAATCTGGGGCTCCTATAGAACCGGAAAAAACTATGAAAAAATTTAGGACCATATGCGGGGTGGTCGTGAGGGGTCGGGTCAGCATCCTATTAAGTGACTGGAAGCAAGTAACCAAGGACGAACGCAAATTATTAGTGGGCAAGATAATAGAATCTTTCATGGTGCCCGAAAGATGGGTTAAGTATGTGCGACGAGCCGCAGAGCTGAAGGCTTGCGGTTCATGGAAGAATTGAAAACATGTGTTGAACAAGAAATATGTCCAGGAACAAAAGGAGCCCTTTGGCCCTTACCCGATGATTACACCTGAAGACTGGGATAAATTTGTGGAGATAAAGATGACATCTGAATTTCGTCGCAAAAGTGAAGAACACAAGGCTTTAGTGGCAAAGAACAAACACCCGCACAGAATGGGCACGAAAGGATACAACGGCAAAAAGAGACAATGGGAGAAGTAGGATGAAGAAGCACGCCTTTGGGGCACTGGCCCACCATTTGCTGATGTCGAGACGGAGCACGCTCGATACTGATGTAGAGGGAGGTCTACTATCAGCTCTTCGGGTCAAACAACCTTCCAAAACCCTGCCGACCAAGAAGTTTACCAACATCTGGTATGATTGATAACGTTAGACGACCTGGTCATTCGAGTTATTAGTCTGTAAATTAATAATATAATGATTACCTACGTACCATCTGTTGCTCTCTGCAGAAGAAGCTGAGTGTTCAAGCTTCCCAAGGCTCTTTCCAATCCGTTAGGGCTGATGACATTCTCACAACCATTTTGGGAACGAAGGAGCACCCGGGCCGTACTCGTGGTCAAGGGCTCCTAGTCAGACATAGCAAGGCATTCCCACTTGATGAGCAGTCAAGACAAGAATGGAAAAGAGCTAAAGCGGATCGCAAAAATGAGCAGATGAAACCTGAGTTCCGTCAAATACTTATGCCCGAGTTTGAACAGATGCTTGAGGCTAGGTTGACAAAAGAGAGAGAAGCCATGGAGGAAAGATTTAGATCACAACAAGAAGGTCTTGGACACCCCAGCCCCGGTGCCCGTCGAAGTAGCTGCGCATCAGGTGGACCTGAATGTCTCGATGATACCAACGCAACGTATGCAGTCGATGGCATCAGGGAGCCGAAGAAGTGCAAGCTCCAAGTGATTATAGCCCAATTGGGTTTTCCCTTGGAGGCTGCTTCCGGGTTGGTGTATCCGCCCACTCAAGGGGGTACATTACACGGTGTGGCGATGGCGGCAGGTTTTGCTAGGTGCACCATCGATAATGTTGACCCTAAATTCATGCGAGTCCCACTATTCTATGCATGTGAGGACGACGATATGCAGACTTTGAGAGACGCAATTGGGTCATTCATCCAGTGGCCCAAAAAGGACATAGTCTTCGAGGACGCACTACCGGCGTCACCGAGGCTGCATGTCGAGCCACCTGCCAACATCCAAGATCAGCTGCGGCTATCAGCACCCCTAGCGAGGCCTGATGAACCCTCTAGTATGTATGTCGAGCCACCTGCCAACATCCAAGATCAGCTGCAGCTATCAGCACCGCCATCAAGGCCTGATGAACCCTCTTTTGTGCATGTCGAGCCACATGCCAATATCAAAGAGCTGCTGCAGCTATCGGCACCACCAATGCTACCTTCCCAGTTTGCTCGCGAGTTTGATCTACCAGCACCGCCCCCTCCGGTGAGGGTTACAACCAAAAAGACCGGTGCAAAGGCCTCGACGAAGGGCAAAGGAAAGGGCAAAGCAAAATCGCTTACCAAGGATCTGAACATGCTAACTGATGAGGAGTTCAACAAAATGTTCCCTCCCATGGCGTAGCCCCGCAATACGTGTCTGGCCAACCATTGCTGGGACAACAAGAACTCGCGCGTGCAGGTTTGATTTGCCAGAAATTCCATGTGTACTATATGGACGTCTCCAACAGGGAGGGCGCAGCAAGACAAGCTAGTATACCCGTGTATTTCAAGACAGAGCACTTCCTCCACCAAGCGGGTGATTGCATGGTAGGCTTCGAGGACTTGTTCCTCCTCTTCAATCTTTGAGAAATCGACGCCTCCCTTATGAGATGCTTTACATTGTAAGTATTTCATGATCATTATGTCCATTCAAGCATTTTGCCGCTAAATGCATACATATTAACTCTTACTTTCAATACTTAGGCACATGATCGATGAATGCAAAGTAAGGAAAGAACCGGTGGGTTTCATCGACCCACAGTTGGTCTCTGCACAAAGCATCGCCATTAACCATGAGCTCGTCCACAATTACCTGGTACACGCATTGACGACTTATCAGGACAAACACTTCATAATGCTTCCATACAATGAGTTGTAAGTTATATACTATACTTCACATATTTATACTTTATACAACATGGGCTGCATGAGTTGTGACCGTGGAGAAAAACTTTGGCAGCTTTCGTTGGATCTTGATTGTCTTCATGCCGAAAGATAAAAGGATAGTATACCTTAATCCCTATAAGCCTCATGACTACTCATCAATGCGCGAATTCATCAACAAGTGGTAGACCACATTTCATTTCATCCGTAATTAGTTCTATTCTTTCTTACTTATGCTATTTGCTTAAATTTTGTAATCACTTAGGGCACTCGACGTTGTTGCTCATGGAGGGAGATCAACGCTAGGAGATGCCTAGACTTGGCGTCACGATTTTGAAATTAAGGTATTCCCTGATTAAGTATATAACTGTCTGATATCATCTAAGTTCCCCAAAAATTCTATCCATTACTAATATGCCTAAGATTTAATTTTTCTAGGTTGCCCAGCAACCCACAGGAACCAACCTTTGTGCCTATTATGTTTGCCACTTCATGATGAAACTCATCCCTGTTTCGAAGAAGATCAAAGACGTTAAGGGGATAATGCAGGTTAATTTCTCTTAAGTTATTAGTATTTCTTGACATTTTAGCTATAGCCACGACATTTAACTTAATAGCTGCAGCCTTTTTCTTCAATGGGATCAAAGTCGATGAAGGAGCCTGACCTAGCAGAGATTCGAGGGCAATTCGCGTTCTTCTTTCAAGTGAAAGTCTTATCTCCAAAAGGATAGTTCCACAGTCCTTAGCTGATGTTAATTCATACTTTGTAATGAATTTTGTAATGCATTTTGGTACTTGTAATGGATTTCGCAATTGATTCAAGTGTGGATGCATTTTTATGGATTAATGTTTGGATGGATGGTTATGTGAATAAAATGTGCAGTTCTGCTATGTGCTGGATATTCTGATGAAACATTATCATATATATGAATTCTGCTCAAATTCTGATGCATATGTAGGTTGCTGGCCAAAAAACAAATTATTTCTTCCTGCTGTAAATTCACATCTAAAACGGTTAATATAGGAAAACCGTTTGGGATGACTATACATCCGAAATGGTTATTACGGATGTGGTAGTCATCCCAAACGGTTTCCATACATTAACCGTTTCGGATGTTCTAGTCATCCCAAATGGTTTTAACCGTTTGGGATGCGGATGACATCCCACACGCTTCTGCTTTATTAACTGTTTGGGATGTCGAGGACATCCCACACGGTTCTTCTGTATTAACCGTTTGGGATGTGCCTCTCTTCCCAAACGACCACAGAACCGTTTGGGGTATGACCCCCTCATCCACAATAGACAATTGGTGACGGTTCATAAAACCGTTTGGGATGCAACATTTCAACCGTTTGGGATGGTTATTTGTGTACTAGTGTCCGCTTCAAAATAGATATTCCTTTTAGAATTAGACATAAGAATTGAAGATATAAGTGGAATATTGATATTGTCCTTCAATAATTTCTATATTATCTCATTTTTCTCCCAAGGCAATAAATATTCTTAACTTTTTGAAGTATGCAACATCTATTACTAAAATAAAAGACCTCTTTCCCTTGAGGCAATTATACAACTAATAATACTCCCAATGAGTAATTAGCTCTTTTCTTGATGATATTGATAAAAGACAAAATAGGAACAAAATAATTAAAACTATACTAAAAATATAGAAGGACAAGACTAAAAATTGAAGAGGGTGACATTGATGGGAACCACAATTTGTTTGGATTTCCACCTAACTGATGTAGTAAAAATAAGGAGAGCAAATTGTAAAAGAAAGGTACGGCCCACTTGCCATGGTAACAGACAGGGCTTGTTTGTTCCCATTTGTGTTCCTCCCATGCATTCTCCCCTCCGCATGTCTGTTTGAAACGTGCGCCGTACTCGCGTCCAAATCGGATCCAGAACCGTGGCGGCTCGTATATAAGAAGCCTTCGCTCTTCCAGACGAAATATAAGCCATCAATCTGTTCTCTGTTTTACCAAAGGCACTGTGCCGCCCCGAAGTCTTCTCCATCTTGTTCCTCGGCGTGCACCGAGGGACGGGAGAGCAAGTCTCCAGAACCCTCCGCTCTTGACATCCTGTACAGGAGAGAGCGAAAAAGGTTTTTGGGAAGCGTCTTCGCGACTGCTCGTTGCTGTTTGGTCTGCTGCACTGCGTCGACCTCTTCTCGGCGTCGACTTGCTCCCCGCATCAAGTCGCGCTGCATTGACCTCTTCGCTGCGGCAAGTTTCACTGCAACGCTTCTTCACATCTCCGGTAATACTCTGCTTCCGTAGATGGAATTGATGACGATGTTGCATGCTGTGCTGGTGTTGTTCTGTGGTCTAGATATTTGTTGTGATGTAGTTCCTATACTATTTATGATGTCTAGATTTAATTCGCTGTTTCTGGTCATGTTATATCTTCGGATTAGTTTTATTGTATTGTCTAATTATCCAACAGCTACATGCTCTGGTATTTTACCAAACCATAGATCAGAGCACGAGTGACTAACGTTGTAATAAAATGCATAATACTAGTAATAGCTGATAATGGATAAAGTAGAGACCTTCGGTTAGGTTTTGATTGCATATGGGACGACATTTCACTAAATTCAGGCTTACATGCTTATGATTTATTTGACTCATAAGCATATGACGACTTTCACTCTCCTAGTCATAGGTCCTAGTTTGGAGCATGACTTGATTGCTCTTCTACGTCTCTAATTTCATATGAATTTTAACGTGCAGTCCAAGTCTCCTTTTTCCGATCGAGATAGCTCTTCTGTAAAAAATTTCTATGTTCTATCCGGACGGCTATTTCTATAATTTTCATGTGTTTTGCAATGCTCTATTTTTTTATATCATTTCTATCAACTTTATGCATTTTCATTAATATGGTCCGAAGAGACCTAAAAGTCTACTCAAGATGGCTCTGACAGTACTAGATATGGTGTTGAGAAAAGCGATTGGGAATGTTGTTAGAACCTGTTTACGGTTGTTGAATTTTACTATGTATATCAGTGAAATATAGTTAGTTTGAGAATATTTAGTAATCACTGTAAGATTCCATCTTTTAAAAGATATTTTCAACTAATTGTTACTGTATGTATAAATAAAAATAGATAAGTGTTTTTGAAACAATGTAATGTAATGTAACTGGATGTGTATTATCTGAGATTCGGACCTAGGTAACCAAGCGCCGCAAATTTAGGGACCTAGAGAAGACTTTTATCTGGAACCTATATTCAGTTTCAGCAAACGTAGTCACGTAAATGCCTTTTTAGGGCAGTTCCAATACGATAACCTTAAATATATCTAAAATATGTCAACTAAACAAAAAGTAGACATTGATAGTTCAATTAATAGAAGAGAGTGATACGATACCTATAACAAGGTATGATTCTAATTGCCGAAACCAACATGAAGTTAATACCGAAATTAATTTTGTGCACATTTTCCTTTTCAGGATACATGTCAGAAATAGACCGTAAGGTTAAAATGCTATTATTAATCTACAATACTAACATAAAAGCCACTAAAATAAGTGTATGTAAAAATATATTTAATACATATGATACAACTTAAGACACAATGCACTGAGACTGCCTTTAAGACATTCCAAATGGTCTAACTTAGCATGCTGAAGAAGTGTCAATGAAGAAAAATAAGAGGTTGTATCTCATGTAAGATACCATCAAATTGGACAAAACAAGAAAAGTTTATTGCTTTTGTAGCTTTCTATCTCTCCAACCATGCTACATCAAAGAATGTAGTTAATTTAATGGAGTAAATTGCATTGGGAGTCATTGAACTTGACACGTAGGTACACTTTAGTCCAAGAATTCTCAAATGGTGAAAGCGGATGTTAAATTTGGCTATCATATTCACTTCTAGTCCAAAATTACCCACGTTAGAGAAAATAGACACGTCAGCTGTTGAGATCGACGTGGCGCAGGTTTGGGTGAGATTTTTGCTCAGCGGTTAAGGGGTGTTTTGCAAATGTTCCACCTATTAATAAAATATATTCACACGTTAAACCCCTTCACTTGCGGTCCTACCTCTTCTTGTCCCTAAAATCCTCCCAAATCCCTAGCTCGTCGGATCGAGAAGGAAATTAACTTCGCTCGTCGGCCCGCTTACACGCGACGTGCCCCGTGTAGAGCTTAGGTGTGTAACAACGTTTCAATAGGCCCGCTTACATGTGACGCGCCCCGCGTAGAGCTCAGGTGTGTAACAACGTTTTAATGTGTTGGGTAGAGTGCAAGCCGATAGTGTCGCAGATGAGTGGGCACTCCAACAAGGCATGGTGGCTACACTCGTTGCGCGATGACCCACGGTGGCCGTATCCGCGTCTATCCTCAATCCCTCTATGTGCCCCTCCGAGGCTCCGACCACCCCATGACTAGCGCCATTGGCCTCTCCTCGCCTGGCGTTGTCATCTCATTGGCTAGGACTGGCAGTCAGCCCTTTAACTGAATTACAGGCGCTAGACGTTTTCGGAAAGAAGAAAAAGATAACTGAAAGAATAAATGGTCAACTAAAAGGAGGAATCACATGCGCTGCGGGTGAAGGGGGACTTTTATTAATACGTTGCACATTTGCAAAACATCCCTTGATCGCTGAGTAGGAATCCCGCTCAAACCAGCATCATGTCCATCTCAACAAGTAAAGTGTCTATTTTCTCTGACGTGGACCGTTTTGGACTAAAAGTGAACACGATAGCCAAGTTTGATGACCCATTCTCACTGTTTGAGAGTTTTTGGACTAAAGTGTACCTCCCGTCAAGTTAAATGACTCTCCGTGCAATTTACTCATTTAAATACAACGCATAAAGATTATGTACCGGAAGGGGTTGTATGTAAACCCAAAATTCATCCTATAGTGCAAATTTACGATGAGCGAAACTTCGTGTACAATACTTCCAAGTTGCCGCGATCTGTGGTTTGATGACTCAAGACTTGCTCAATCCAATCTCTTTCACTGGACACCAGTGTCACCGACTGTCCGTATTTAACTTCTCTGGAAGGGAGCCTTTTGGAGCAAAAACTGTACATGGGAGCTCTCCGTGTCCTACGCTTGAGAGATTGTATACGTATGGAGTCTGCACCAATACCATTCGAAGAAATGAATGGACTTAGAGAACTCAATATTGACAGCTGTCCAAAGTTGAGGGCGACGAGAGATGCCAAAGATAAGCTCCTGCCATCATCACTTAAACAACTAACTATGGAGCAGTGTGGTGATCTGGAACTTCCACTGCTTGGGTCACTGCAACGAGTCACAAATCTCTCTCAGCTGATACTGGAGAAGTCCTCGGGCCTGGTATCCCTCCCCCAGCAGACGTGTTTAAGAGTCTCAAGTCGCTGCAATACATGCTCATATCGGAATGCAAGAATCTCTCGTCACTGGGAGGGCTCGGATCCCTTCGATCTTCATGTTAGAAATTATTATCTGTAATAAACTCGCTCAGGCTGGCTCATCCCTAACTCCAGATGTATCTGATGGGGAAGAAGGGCCTCTGGTGGTGCGTGGCAGCTCCCTGCAGATCATTTGGCTTCAAATCGATCTTCCATCCCTGCTGCTGGTTGAGCCCCTCAAGAATCTCTGCCACACCGAGATATTGGAAATTCGGTCAGAGGTTAGCCGAGCGATGGCCGCTAAAGAACCGCCCATCCCTCCAGTATCTAGATTTGCAAGAAGTCAGTTCCTTGGAATCGCTTCCTCCAATAATGCGAGACTTCTCCTCTCTCAAGGAATTGAGACTATTCGATGCTGGGCAACTCCAATCGCTTCCAGATCTGCCCTCCTCCTTGGAGGAGCTCTCTATCTCGGAATGCGATTCAGAGCTAGAGGAAGAGTACAGAATATGGAAGTCCTGAATGGAACAAGATCGCTAACATCCATCGGGTGCAAATAGGTACCTCCATCCTTCCATCTCACCCTCACATGTTTTGAATTGTGCATCCCCCTTGTTAAGTTTGTGGGTTGCTTTCATTCACAGCCTATTGATCGCTCTTCTGGGTGCTGCATTTTCCTCATTTTATTACGAATGTTACCTCTGCTCTCTCCTGTTTATTTCCTGTGGAACCTTTATTCTCAAAGTGTTTGCTGGATTGGTCAATTCACTGCTCTTGCTTTGTTACCCTTTCGTTGTTCCCTGCCGCAATTTCCCACTATTTTGTCTTGCCTGGTAGTAGTGGGAGGTCTCTGATTTTAACTTCTTAGTAAAAGTCCTGCCACCCTACTTCATCTAGAGAGTTGATCATATGCCCCATTTTTAGGTTGCACTTTTATTTATATGATCATATGCCCCGTTTTTCCTTGCCTCTTTGATCATATGCCCCATATCGGTTGTTCTAACAATTTTTGTGATGACTAGGATGGAGAGCACTGGAACTGCCTAAATTGCCCCTCTCTCTCACCCTCGCCGAGCCTCTCATCCTTCGCGGCTGCCATCCTCTCCCTAGGCACCAGTGCTTCTCCCCCACGCCCCCTGCTGCTGCTGGATCCCTCCTCCGCACGACCCCTTCGCGCTGCTCCCCGACTCCGCCGTCCCGCAGCTACTAAGGCCCTGTTTGGAAGCCCGGTATTGGCCCAAATACCCCTGTAATTTACAGCCCACGAAGAAAAACGACCGGGCCAAAAAATACTGTTTGGATGCCCGGTATTGGGCCGGCCCGTTTTCGTCGTTTTTTCCATTTACACGGTAAAAAAACACACTGCTCCACACCTCTTTTTTCTAATCCGACGATGCCTCTGCCCGGCGCCGCCCCTCCCGCCTCTCCCCGCTCCGGCGCCGCCCCTCCCCGCTCCGCCCTCCCCCATCCGGCGCTGCCTCCCCTAAAAACCCTGGCTAAGGATGCAGCAGTCCTTCTCCTCCATGGGCTCGTCCGCGTCCACGGGCGCGGCCTGCTGCCGCGGCTGCAGGAGAGGTGGAGCGACAGCAGGGCCATCGCGGGACTCCTCCA
Source organism: Stipa capillata (assembly GCA_019208055.1). Classification (NCBI taxonomy): domain Eukaryota; kingdom Viridiplantae; phylum Streptophyta; class Magnoliopsida; order Poales; family Poaceae; genus Stipa; species Stipa capillata. The sequence goes on from JAGXJF010002234.1 coordinate 201,500, forward strand.
GGAGCTCCCCTAAGGGCTTGACCGCGGCGCGGGGGCGATCGGAGAAGAAGGAGAAGAGGGAGACGTGCTCGAGCTGCAGCGAGAGCTCCCCAGATGGCGAGCTCCCCGCCGCCGCCGTGGCGGGGGCCGAGAGGCGGCGGGACCGGCTCCCGGCCCGCGGCCGGGGGGTATCCGTCCTCATCATCGCTGGCGACGGAGATCTCTCTCCGGCTTGTCGCCTTTTGGATGGATTCGAATCAGCGGCGCGTCGCTTTGGTGCGTGTGAGGGTTGGGGAGAGGAAATGGTGGATGGAAGAAAATCGAAATGGGAGGGTGCGCAGCTGTTGGCGGGGGGAATTGATGGGGTTTTTAGGCGGTGGCCATGGAGGCGAGCTTGACGCGGGTGGGCGAGGCGCGCTCACGCGGGCGCGCGGGTGATCCAGTGTAAGATTTCCTTCTCATCCAAACATTAGTTTACAACCTGAAAAAAACCCGCTTGTATTTACTGGTTTTATTGGTGCTTAGTAAGATACCCTGGTATATTGATTACAAGTGTAAAATTTTACTAAACTTCCAAACGGGGCCTAAGGCTGGCGTCGATGAGCCACGCAGGGCCCATCCGGTTGGGGCTGGCCATGGGCGGGGGCATAGGGACCCTGGCGACGCGGCTGAACCACCAGCAACGACGCATTCTTCTGCTTCCTCTACATCCCCATCGACGAGGCTCTCGATGTGCCCCCAACGTTGACCGTGGAGAGCCAGCCGCCTTGCAAATGGCAGAGCCGCCGGCGACATCGATGGCAAGCACCACCAAAACAGAGGCAGAAGTGTCAAAGCCACCGACGGCTCTGGCCTCGGCTCATGCTTGAAGCACAGGTTCAATCTGCGTGGCGCTAAGCATGCTGATGGTGGGGAAATTAGTGTTCTTTGTAGCAGTCGCCGGGGAGGAGGAGGACATGGAGATGGTAGAGGGGTTGACGACGCGGAGCTGGTTGGTGCCGTGCGCGAAGAAACAGATGCGGCGCGGGCATTTGACCTCAGCTCTACCTCACCATCTATAGCGACGACACCAAATCGCTCATGCTGCTCATCACCTAGCTCGATGTCGCCGTCTCCATCCTCTTCGTCCGCACCGTCTGCATCATACATGCACCGTCCCAACCGCGGCCGCGCCACCGCTGAGCACCTCTTTGAGGTCATCAACGCTCGTGAGAGACGTCCTGCATCGCTTGATTCGCCGCGCCAGTGCGTATCTGTCCGCGTCGCGCCTGAGCAACAGAGACATGAGGGGCTCGGGCATCCGGGGAGCCGCGCGTGCGAGACAAGCAAAGGGGTGATGGTGCGCGTGTCGTCGCTACTGGTGGTCCACGAACTGCGGCTGAGCAGCGGTAGGCCGCCGTGCAGCAGAGAGAGAGGGACGAGAAGAGAAGCCGGAGATCGATCGATTCTTTGAAGTGAGTACAGGGACACTTTGGGAAGTTCAAGTCCCATTAAGCAGTTTTCCTTCCAAATCAGCGCACTCTCTATCCTAATCATCACGAAAATCTATTACTATATTATATATTAGAGTTGGTGGTTGTGGTGATGTCACACCCCCTAATAATAGTGTCACACCCTTTTCTCAAATAAAAAAACTAACAATCATAATCCTTATCCTTATCTTTAATTGTTATCCTTATCCTTATCATTACCAATAGATTTGTTTGTTCATTGAGATACCAAAAAAATTAAGAATAAGGATTTTCTTAGTTTATTTGTTTATTTGAGGGGAGGTGTGACCAGATAAAAAGAAACTGAGTTATGTCGGTCCTCCACGCCCCTCATCAACTATGACTACATCGGCTTCATCGGCCTCAACACCCGCCTCAAGGGAGTCACCGACTGCTGCCCATATGCATGCCCCACTCGTCAAGCTCAGGGATAAGGTCACGGGTTTCGCTCCCTACATGCCTCTCATGAACTGCGACTACGCCGGATCGGCTTCGTCGGCCTTAGAGCCCGTGTCAAGGGCGTCAAGGCAACTGCCGCTCGCATGCATTCCCCGCTTGCTAAGCTCAGAGACAAAGTCGCTAGGTTCCACGCCATTGCGGACGCTGCGCTAGCCGCACTGCTCACGGGGCTCGAGCGGCATCAAGCCGTGACTACCGTCCGTGAGCTCCTGGAGCGGCCGCCGCGCTCCGCGCGAGCCTCGAGTAGCGTGCAGCCACAACTGTCATGCATGAGCTTATGGAGTTACCACTGCGATTGCCGCGCTTGGCGCACTCCGAGCGGAGCTCGAGTAGCGCGTAGTTGCCATTGCTGTCCGTGAGGTCTTGCAGCCACCAATGCAACCACCATTCTACGCTTGGCTCGAGCAACAATCATTCGCAACTGTCACCTGTGAGTTCCTAGAGCTGCAGCTCGACACCGTCTCTAAGGTATGATTTGAGACTGCTCCTGGTTAAAGGTCACTATACCTTGTTGTTGACACATATGTTAATAATTTTATCCTTCCATACAGATGATAATTGTCATTGCTAGCTAATTTTTTTATCACTTCATATAAGTGATTCATGTGTCATTGCTGTTTAAATGCATGTGTTATCTAACTAACTTCTAACGTCTCCCTTTTTCTCAACTAACTCGCATAAATCTCTCTTCTCTAATCTCTTCTCTAACTAACTCCTAACGTCCCGTATTTTTCTCAACTAACTCGCACAAATATCTCTTCTCTAATCCCTTATCTAACTAACACATAACGTCCCCCATTTTTCTCAATTAACTCACAAATCTCTCTCCTTTAATCTCTTTTCTAACTAACTCCTAACATCCTAATTTTGTTAACTAATTCACACAAATTTCTCTTCTCTAACTAATTTCTAATGTCCCGCTTTTTCTCAACTAACTCGCACAAATCTCTCTTCTCTAACTAACTTCTAATCCAACTCAAATTTTTTTTAAAACCCACCCCAACCCGTGATCTCTCTCCTTTCATCTCACCGCCTCCCCTCCTAGCCAGGCTGCCCTAGCTGCCAGCCAAGGGGAGGAAGAGGAGCTCGGTTGGGGAAAGGAGAAGAGAAGGAAAGGGAAGGAAGAGAAGGAGGAGGAAGAAGAAGAGAGGAAGAAGAAGAGAGAAAGAAGCCACTGTCGTGCGCCGCCGTCGGTCGCCACCTCCCCTCCTAGCGGGGCTACCCTAGCTGCTAGCTAAGGAGAGGAAGGAGCTCGGTTGGGAGAAGGAGAAGAGAGAGGCAGGAAAGGATGGGAAGGAGGAGGAGGAGGAGGAGGAAGAAGAAGAAGAAGGAGGAGGAGGAGGAGGAGGAGAAAGGAAGGAAATTAGGGCACGACAGTGGCGGCACCAAAAAGGGTGGTTGCAACTTGGAGGGAGGCTGAGATGAGAGTAGAGATAGCGAAGGTTGGGATTGGTTTCATTGTTAACTTTTTTTGAAAATTGAATTGTATTAGAAGATAAGTGAAATCTGATGGCCTATGTTGATCGGATTCTCCCAAATAAGTTTAAATTCAGATCTGAACAAACTTATAGTCTATCTTGATGGATTCGATGAGATGAACACAACATAATCATGAATCTTCCATTCAATACATGGTTTAAAAAATCAAATTTATCCCTTCATCTCGGGTTTTTGGTCAACCTCGATTTTTAATAACTCCATCATTTTTAATTAATTCTGAAGTGTTACAGTTGGAGGCGATGGAAAACGTGGCGGAGATCCACCGAAGTTGGAGAATGCACGCATATAACAGTAGAGCGATGGAGATTGAATCAGGATGACAGCAGAGCGAAGAGACGACAAAGTCAGAGGCAAAGCTGAGAGGATCACTAAGAGAGAGGAAGGGAAAAACATAGGTGATCGCTAGAAAGAGAAGGAGGTTACAGAAAGACGCCGATGATTATTGTGAAAAACCACACGCGCATCACTTTTGATGCATATGTTCATAAAATAGAGCGACTATTTTATCAATATATTTAGACATCTCTCCTTTTGTCCCGTTGCAACGCACGGGTACCTTATTATCATTAGAATAATCGAGATGGGGCATATAATCAAAGAGACGAGAAAAAGGGGCATATGACCAATTGTAAACAAAATGGGCATATAATCAAGTGCAGTCTAAAAACGGGGCATATCATCAATTCTCTCTACTTCATCTGGTCTTGGTAGGGATAAATATTTTCTTACAAAGGTAAATATTACTCCCTCCGTTTTTGTATACAAGGCCACTATGAAAAATACATTTTGCCATTATACAAGGCCATCAACAGTTATCTAGGCAAAAATTGATGGCATTGCCTCGTACTGGCAACCGTGCTTTAACTATTCGCATGCATGGCTCCCTCGTACTAGCAACCGTGCTTTAACTACTCGCATGCATGGCTCTGGATAATAATCACGTCCGGTCAGCTCCTTCTTCCTCCCTCATGTCCGCTCAGCTCCTTCTTCTCTTCTGATTCCTCCCTCGTCCATCCCATCTGCTTTTTCCTCCCCTATCCACTCCACATCCTTCTTCTCCAATGGCTAGTGGACGCAGCGGCAGCGGAGGCTGGGCTGCAGGCGGCGGCGGCTGGGCTACAAGCGGCGGCCGCGGCTCTGTCCGCCACGACGAGGTCGTCTTCGTCACCGGCTTTGTCGACTCCGACGCGGAGACAGAGGACCAGCAGCTTGGCGACGTCGACGTACAGGTTGCAGACTCCACCGTCGAGGGCACAGTACAGTTGCCGGAGAAGATGCCGCCATGGAGCATGCGATCTCTGTGTGCGTTAGGAAGGTGGCTTAACGCAGAGGAGGAGATTGCAGAGACCAAACGTTCACAGGTGCTGCTCGCCGGAGAAAACAAAGTGAACACTAACGGCACAGAGAAGGACCTTGTCGGCAAGGAAGACGACCTTGATAGCGATGAGGAGGAAGAAGGCGTCTTCAATGATGACGTAATAGAGAGGTACCCGCCCCAAGTGGTACATATTCCGGACTCCGAAAACTACAACCCGCGAGGTGAGTACGTACCCGATACATTTGATTCGGATACGGTAGTGCCAGATTCCTATGGTGTTGAACTAGTAGATGAGAAGTAGTCTGATGTTTTCATGTCTTCGATCATTGTTTTGTCAAGTCTGAAGTTTGAAGTTGAGTCTAAATGGTAAAAACATCGCCGATACAACACCATCTACGAATTCAGAAATTCTTCGGCAGCTAAGACATATGCCGAGTCACACTTAAGCCTAATCGATAGACGACCTTCCCTCTCGAGTAACTTTTTCTTAATGTGAGGAACGGCATAGTGAATGGAACCCTTAAGCCTAATTGTGTCGCGCATACAAGCTTGATGACTAAGCCAAATCTGATTCATCCGTTGAACAGGATACTCATCATAAGATTCATCCACTTTCTCCAAAATTTCTTGGATATTTTTTGGCATCTTTTTGTGAAACATAGCCTGAATAGACGCAAAGTAGCCAAGATCTAAATGTTTTCATCCGGAGAGTTAGGTGGCTGACATACGATCCTAATGTCCCAACCACCTGCCTGTGCCGCCTCTAAGAATTCCTTGTCATGCACCGAAACATGCATTTTGGCATTGTCCTGCTGGATGTAAATGGTCTGATGACGGCTCTCGGCAGGCCACTTTGCCTTTATCGCAGGAATTACTCTCGTGATGAGGAACGTACGACTAACTTCCTTGTTCACAACCGGAATGGCCTTGAGCTCCAAAGCCCCACGTAATCTGTTCTTGCTATTCTTCAAGGCAGCCTTCTTCTCAACAAAACCCCACACACCGATCTTGCCATCAAAAGTGCAATTTCCATCAGCATCGAACCTCGGTCTCACGACGGCGCACAAGAACATCACTTTCTCTATGTAGTTCTTGTTTTTCACATTTCTCTTCCGATTTGGTTCTGTGGGGCCCAAGTAAAATTTCTGGCTTCTCTTCGTGCGGTAGAACCATTTTTCATCTATATGAATTTGATCATGTCCTGCCTTGAACACAGGATTCTCGGGACAGCTCTCGGGCACTAGATGGGAAAGGCAGTACCGTACACGTGCCTTTTGGTTTTCATCTGTTAAGGAAGGCTTAAGGTCATTTGAGTGACGCCTGATCTTCCGTTCCTTCAACCGCCTGAAAATAGTGGAGCTTTTCATATGAATTGCCGCCGAAAGATCACGTAAAGTCGTCCGCTGACCCAAGGGTATTGCCTCCACCACGGCAGCGTCTATCTCAACCCTTTTCCGTCCACAATTTTTTGCCTTCTTGTTGATCACATAGTTGACTCCACCTAGAGTTTGGCCTCTATTCCATATGCGCCTAAGACACCTCGGGGTAACATGCAAGAGCTCTGCCAATTCTTTGGGAATACCACGCTTCAACCTACCATTACCATTTCTCGCCAAAATCTGTGAATATATGTTGCGCTTGCAATCGTTGGAATACCATGTCCTCCTGACAATGTTTCCGAAATGATCTGCACCAAAATGATCACACTTGTTACAAGCTCTGTTTTGCATGAGTAACATGACAACCTTAACGAGTACTTATGCAAAACCGAAGCTAACATATAAATGAAGCTGAAAACTTACTGAGATCAACGCCCTCGTCGTTCGTGACATTGGCCGGTTGTTCCTCGTCGCCCGCACCGGACGTGTCGCAGCCCGCACCGGAGGTGTTGTCGGACCTTGCCGTGGGATAAATCCACGTAGCATCTCCGATGCCCACCGTTCGTTCGACGGCGCGCCCGAAACCATCACGACCCATGATGGCGCCGCGGCCTCGACCGGTAAGCCCAAGGCTGCCGGCACCGCATCCGTGACCGCCGTATTCGCGACCGCCGCGTCCACTGCTGGCCTGATCGAAGCCGCCTTGCCCGCGACCGCCGCGTCCGCTACCGGCCTGCTCGAAGTTGTTGTGCCTGCGGCCGGCCAAACCGAGACGCCCGACGTTTCTTCCTCCACCTCGTCCCGTATTGCTCGAAGAAGCTCGTGCGTCGAAGCCGCCTCGTCCGCGGCCAACCAGCCCGAGGGCGGCATGCCCAAGTCCGACCCGTGCGGCGCTGGACGAGGTCTGGCCGGCGTGCCAGCCTCCGGTCACTACTACAGAACAGGTCATCTCTGACGGGCAGGAATAGCCCACCTGTGACGGGTGGAGCGCCCGTCAGGAACTAATGGTCAGTGGTAACGTATGTTACCACTGACGGGTGCTAACGCCCGTCACAGATAACACACTTTCTCTGACGGGTAGGAAACACGGACCCGTCACATATGACCTCTTCGGGGGACGCCATTGGAAGACCTGTAGTACTCATCGCTGACGGGTGCGTAGAGAGGCACCGTCAGTGATGACATCTAACGTTGACGGGTACCATTGTCGACCCGTCAGTGCTAATTTGTTACCTGTGACGGGTCAATAATTTCCAGCCGTCAGTGCTAATTTATTACCTGTGATGGGCACGAAATAGTAACCCGTCAGTGATAAGTTGTTACCTGTGACGGGCACAAAATATATACCCGTCAGTGATAATTAGTTACCTCTGACGGGTCGGTTTTTCCTGCCCGTCAGTCGTAATATGTTGCCCGTGACGGGTAGCGTATTTTGACCTGTCAGTGATAATTGGTTACCAGTGACGGGTTTGGATTATCTGCCCGTCAGTTATGATTTGTACCGTTGACGGCTCTCTTTGTTGCGCCCGTCAGTGATGACCATATCCTGCATCCCTGAACCATTTTTTGCTGGCTAGCCTCAGGATTTGCTAACCATGCCCTCTGTAAAAAAGCCCAAGCTGTGCAGCCCCAGCTACACAGCCTCTCAGCAGCCCCAGCTGCGAGGCACAAAGCATCAAAAGCACATTCATAATTATATGAACTTCAGAAATCGGCACATATATATTGACAACATAGTACAAGACATTCACAATATATGAAATTCACAAATCTAAATTAATGCACATATATTACACCCAAGCACATTGAAATTCATAATAAATATGTCATCAAGCTTCTATGATGTTGCGGAGGAGTCGTTCGATGATCGTGAAGATGTATATCCTGCAAGAAGATAGTAGACGGCACAATATAACAACATTGTATTGAAACAAGAATAAGGTAGAAATCTACGTTGATAATGAATGAACCAATATTATTTGACAAGTCTGAATAAACAAATAAGTTTGTACAACTAGTCCTCAGAATGATGAGATGTAGCGGCTGGGGGCAGCTCTACGCCGGCGTAAAATTCACCGCCTGGCCGGACGACGTACTGGTTGAGGAAGTACGCAAACGCATCTCTGATGCGGCATTGATCTTGTAAGTAGTCGTAGTTGTCATGCTGCATCCAGATTTTGAAGTCTTCTTCGGTGGACCGTGGGTTCCAGCTTTGGACGAACGCGTCCATGTGCGCGCAAACGTAAAACCCACAAGTCACACTATTCGGCGGTTGCTGCCTGCATGGGTAGTCAAACTTGTGGGTGAGCTTAGGCGCTGGCTTTTTCCGACACGCCATCCCTCCGCATGCCCTAAATTTGACGTACGCCCCATCAATGCACCGCCGAATCTTCGAGAAGTCCCGCCGGGGTAGTCCTTTCTCTCGGATAAGAGAATCAAAGTAAAATACTTTGTTCCAATCGGGGACTATGGTGATAAGGACCCAATGGTCGCTGCATAGACGAGATGACATGCATGTAAACACATTTAGCTATTTTATTACGTAGATGAGAAAAAATTGACAGAATTAGTGAACAACTCATGGGGGCTTGTAGGGCATGAGTATCGCATCCTTGTCCTTTTGCGCGAGCCATGCCTGGAAGATGTACTCGACGACCGATTCTTCGGCCTCGTCAATTTGACGATCCTGCAAGAGGCACGGATCGATGAACCCAACGTCCGCTTTGAGGCGCATGGCCTCTTTGTTTTGCCAGAGTGTCCAGGCCCTTAGCAGATTGGTCTCCAGCCTGTTCAGGTTGTACATGTACCAGAGGTCTTCAAAGTCGACCGTGAATGTTGGAGAGTCAAACTCTCGATAAAAGTGATAGCTTCGTGGCACTTCGACCGTGATGTACGATACATATTGACTCGGTTGACTCGCATGCTGCACGATCATGTCATGCAGCCGTCTTGCCTCCAGTCCCAAAGATTGTACCTCATCGTCTGGGAGGAGCGGCTGTCCAGGCATGTACCTGTCTGGCCTAGCTGTCAATTTAAAGACGGGAGTTGACGCGTAGGACAGGGACTTAGCGGCGCTATCTTGTTTTGCTTTCTTCTTTGAGGTGCCGCCCCGTTTGGTGTTCCTTTTCTTTGGAGCCTTCTGGACCGCTGTTGGATCACTCTCCGTATGTATTATGTTTTCCTTAGGCGTAGGGCCAGCAAATGCCTCCTGCATTGCGCCGTGAAGTGTGCCTGGAGATAAAGTACTCTTCGCGGCACCTTGCGCACTGTCTGGCTCCGCTGGCTTTGGGTCCTGCCTATGCTTGGTGCGTCTTTCTGTTCTCGACGGCTCGGGTGCATCGACAGGTGGCAGGTCAACATCCATTGGAGTGACACCTGCCTCCGGCCCCTCTTGGGCTGGCATCGGGTCTTCGTCTCTCCGGTCGAACGACAGATGTGTTTGGCTCAAGGCCAAAGGAGATATCCGGGTTGATGGAGAGGCGCTGGCCGGAGATGTGCGAGTCGAGGCCCCTTCTACAACCACTTGAACCTTCGGCCACTGGATGAAGGTCATCAGGCATTGTCCTAGCGTGGTCGCATCCTCTTCAGGAGGTACGGGGACAGTCATGGCACCGAACTCTGCCACTACCCTATCCACCTGTACCTTCACCATGTCCGCCGATGTTCTCTGATGGTGCGTCATGGCCCCCGAAGAAGCTGGCATCAGTAGGCCGTGTGCGACGGTAATATTGGCGCCCGGCACAGGATAAACCAATCGGCATTTCGTGGGCACCTGCACCTGTGGAACAGTTAAAGGTTGGTTCTCGGCCATTAGAGCAGTGTTTGAAACATAAGATGTGTATGAAACATCCTACTAAGTGCCATGAACTTACATTTAGGGTTTCGTAGGGATACGCTGTAGCTACCCCATCGGAGGTGGCCGCGTTGGTAGAGGCGCAACTGCTCCCTCCAGGAACGTTCGGCGCACGATGCGTGGGTGGCAGCTCCCCATATAGCCTCGCGAACTCCTGTCTTGCCGCTTCTCGTGCCGTCTCTTCCGACCGTCTCAGGAAATCCTCGCTGATCTCCTGTCTCGCCGCCTCTCTTGCCTTCTCCATCATCGCTTCCATTAAAGCCTCGTGCCTGCTCCTCTTCCTTTGGCGGGCGGCATCAGCTGATTTGGGAAAGATTCTATCCCATGTAGCGGCTACACCGACACCTCGTATACGCCCAGTTTTCTCTGGGTTTCCTAGAGCTAGCGATAGAGGTGTTTGCCACCTCTCGGAATGTACGGAATCTTGAGACGATTCCTGCTGGCTCAACTGTACCTGCAATAGAGACGTACCATATTTCACTACCGAGCGTTTAGGAAGCAAGTTATTTACGATGGATTGACAGGACAGGTCGAGTGAGTACCAATCGATTGGACACCGCCTGGACCTCCTCCGTGGGGAACGTCACATCCCCAGTCGTCGGGTTCACTTTCGTGTGACCCCTGGCCCAGTTTCTGGCGCGAGGCTCCGATATTTCCTCGAAAGGAACTGGTTTCCCAGCCGCTCGCAGTGCCGCATCTTCTCTTTCCCATTTGCTCTTTATCCCGGCGTACCCGCGGCTGCCAACTCTGTGGTTGAATTTATTCCTCGTTCGCAGCTCCTTGTTCTTCTCACTCTTGGCCTTGAACTCGTCAGTGCTCCTCGAGGCGACGAATTGGTCCCACTGCTCATCAGTTACTTTCGACCATCTTCTTCCCGGATGGCAATTTTTCATCACGTACTCCTTGGTCGCAATGTGCCTCCAGTTCTTGTGAGCATTACACATCGTTTATCTCCGCGTGGTGCTTCACCGTCTCCTTCAGGTGCTCTGGGACAGCGAACAGGTTAAACAGCGAAGTCAGCAAGGCATCTTTCTCTGACCGAGGCACCTGGTTCCATTCGGAAGTAGTGATCGGGATGTTCTCCCGTACGAGCACCCCACAGGCGTTGTTGAATTTCGACGCCGAGCTCCGTGGTTCACTTGGTGCGCCTGTGTCGGGGTCGACCCCCGTGATGACTAAGGTCTGCGTCGGCAGCTTGTTCCCCGTTCTTTGTTTGCGCTGCCTTCTTGGTGCCGTTACACCTTCGGCCTCGACCTCATCCCCAGGGTTATGCGGTCCAAAGCCTCTTTTTACGTACATATATGAACTAGGTTAAATAAAGACCTAATATGTTTATAATAAACATACTTATTTCAAGTTCTTATAAGTACTTTTATTTTCTCCTATACTAAAATGCCATGCACATATTTCAATCTTCTTCATTCCCTTTAACAAGCTAGCTAGATCCGTACGTGTACTACACAAATAACTAACACTAATGCATTCATAGGTATACTTATATATATGCAACAGCCAGGAATTATAGCAATGCTTCTATTTTCTTAAGGCTTGCATATTTATGCATGGATATGATATGAAATAGCTAACTACATTGTGTGCATACATATATATATATATAAAAGCCAATCTAGTTCGTATCAGAAAAGCCAATAATTTCTGTGGAATTAACTCAAGTTCAATAATTCATATACGATACAAAAAATACGTATATGTAGCACTGACAAAGGAAAAAGATCGATAGGGTTGGGCTTGAGAGCATGAAAAGCCACATCAAACCCTAAATTTGTAGCTTCTGCTTAATGTATGAAGAATGCTTGATCAATAGAAAATGTATGCGCAGATCAGTCCAAAGAAACAAAGGAATGAAAATGAATTACCCGGGCATGGCGGAGTGGGAGGAAGAGGTGGCGGCACCAGAGTGCGAGGAGGAGGAGGTGGTGGCGGTGACCTCGGTGCCGGTGGCCTCGGTGGCGGTGGCCTGCGCGGTGGAGGCGGCCCCGACGGCAGCGGGAGTGGAGGAGGTGGCGGCGGGATCCATGGAGCGCGCGCGGAGCAGTGCAGATTCGTCGGCGTCGGCGGCGGCAGCAGTTCGGCACTGTTAACTAGGGCTCTCGCTGCTGGTCTTGATCGGACGCGCGGGCACGAAAATTTTTCTAAGTGTCGGGTCCTACATATAGAATAAACTCATCACTGACGGGCACAACACAAGAGCCGTCAGTGTTAAGTTGATCAACACTGACGGGCACCATTTGGCGACCGTCACTCATAAATACAAGTGACGGGTTCGCTTTTGTGCCCGTCAGTGGTAACTCTAACGGTGGTACCGCACAACTTTAGTCCCACCTCGCCGAGCGAGGAGCACACGCACTAGCTTAAAAGGGTAGCTGCGCCTCTCGATTTCGAACTCCTTACAAGCTTCACTGATACTACGAGCCACCGCCGGTCCCCTGCGCGGCCTGGGCTCGTGGGCCAGGGCGCTGTGCTCGGGGTAGGCCTATGGCCGGTCCCCTGCGCGGCCTAGGTTCGTGAGTCTGGGCGCTGTGCTCGGTATAAGGCTGGTGCGCCTAAATTTTTTGCTTCATGTCTAACATTTGTTGTTGTGTGCGCCTAAAATGTCTAAGTTCTAACAGTTGTTGTTATGTAAAGTAAAAAAATTTAGCCTTACCACTGACGGGCAGTTATGCGGTGACCGTCACTTGTATGTAAAATTGACGGGTATTTTTTTCGGCCCGTCAGTGATGAGTGTGTTCTATATATAGGAGTAGACACTTAGAAAAAATTTCTTGCCTGCTCCACTCCTGTATTTTTTGGTTTTTGCTGGAAAATAGAAGTGAACAAAATTATATAAAGCAAAAAATTCGGGCACAACAGCCTATCCCGAGCACAGTGCCCTGGCCCACGAGCCCAGGCCGCGCAGGGGACCAGCAGTGGCTCGACGTATGAGTAAAGGTTGTAAGGAATTCGAAAGCCGATGGCGCAGCTGCCCTTTTAAGCTGGTGCGCGCGCTGGTCGTTCGGCGAGGTGGGACTAAAGATGTGCGGCAGCAGCGTCGGTGGCGTTACCACTGACGGGCTACCGCTCCTTGCCCGTCAGTGATGATTACTTAACACTGACGGGCCTTTATGTAGTGACCGTCAGTGTTATTTAGCAGTGACGGTCTCCTAATAAAGGCCCGTCAGTGTTAACTTCATATTCTTGTTTCCAGAGTCTAGGACTCGGGTGGATAGCTTGAGTTTGTCACCTGAAAATGAACAGGATAGCTTGAGTTTGTCACCTGAGACTCAGGTGGGTAATCTCGATCAACATCGCATACAAATGGTAACCATAGCAATCCATCCATCATATATATATATCCAACCAATTAAACATAAAATTGGCTCATCATATCCAACTTCCATCCATCCAACCAAATTGCTAAGTGTAAAGGATTCATCACTTTGCTGGGCTTCCAACATAATCAAAATTGCATATCCTTATAAATGACAACACTTATATCGCACATGTACATATATATTTATATCTACATCACATAAATGACAACAGTTATCTCGATCACACATATATATTTACATATCTACATCACATAAATGTCAACACTTATATTAAGTTCCGTCGTTCTCGTCATCGTCATCGACTAGCTTCTTCCCTTGATATGTCAGTCCTTCGTTATGATCAGTACGTACGTACGGCTTGGCACTGTTATCGGTATGACGTTTCATCTTTTTCTTTGTCTTCTCATCTTCATCTTCGGTATCCGGATCATCGAATTGGTCGTAGTCTTCTTCGTCCACTACACCATCCACTCCAACGATACTCCTTTTTCCTTTTCTTACAACGTGGCGCTTCTTATTAGATGGATCCAGTACGTAGAACACTTGCGCGACCTGTTTAGCCAATATGAATGGTTCCTCTTTGGACCCGACACTCCGAAGATTCACCGTGGTGAAGTTCTGATCTTCGACACAGACGTCCTTCAGGTGCACCCATCGGCAACGAAACACCGGGACCTTGGTCACGGTGTAGTCAAGTTCCCAAATCTCTTCGATGATGCCGTAGTACCTGCATTTCGGGCCATCAATACTACTTTTAGCTTCTATCGTCACCCCGGAGTTTTGATATGTGCTTTTCCGGTCTTGGGCCTCCGTATAGAACGTGTATCCGTTGATATCATACCCTTGCCATGTCACGATGTTTGTCATGGGTTCTCTTGCCAACCATTTGACGATTATTTCTTCTTCACAGGTCGGTTCCCTTCCGTACCAGTAGTCCTTTAGCCAATGGCAAAATTGCGCGTTGTGCGTCTTTGTGATCCAATAAAGTCCTCTATTAGGGTTTTCTTTGCGCAACAGTTGCTGGTGCATCTCTATGTAAGGCCCAACCACTGACAGGTGTTGCAAGACCACGAAATGTGCTCTATGGAAGTCAGTTGATCGATCGGTACGTAAAGGATCGTACTGTCTTCTTCCGAGTGTGCCGACACCAATGAGTCTACCCGAGTGCCGCGAACTTGGCACACCTATAGGTCGATGTTCAGCCATGTAATCTGTGTAGAACTCGACACACTCTTCAGCAGCATAGCCTTGGACGATGCTTCCTTCAGGCCGATATCTGTTACGAACATAGCGCTTCAGAATGCCCATGTATCTTTCAAAAGGATACATGCTGTGTAGGAACACGGAGCCTAGGCTCAGTATCTCCGGAGCGATATGTATCATGAGATGTACCATGATATCGAAGAATGTAGGAGGGAAGTACATCTCTAGTTCGCAGATGGTCACGACGATCTCTTGCTTAAGTTTATGAAGGCGATCTGGGCTAATTGACTTCTGAGAGATCTTGTTGAAAAAGCTACAAAGGTTGGTGACGGTCTTGCGGACTCCTGGCTCCATTAGGCCTCTAATTGCAATGAGTAGGATCTGTGTCATCATCACATGACAATCATGAGATTTCATACCAATTAATTTCAAGTCCTTCATCGATACAAGTTTCTTTATGTTTGCCGAATATCCGGAAGGAACTTTGACCCCAGCAAGACACTCGCACAATCTCTTCTTCTCCGCTTTGCTCAGGGTGTAACAGGCGGGAGGTAGGCGCGTCTTGACTCTCAAATCACCCTTGTTTGTCTTTGACGTTATCTGTTCGGACCACAGCTCTGGTCTGACGCCCATCTGTTCCATGTCAAGCCGTGCCTTGACACCATCTTTTGTCTTGTCTGGAATGTTCAGCAAAATACCAACCAAGCTGTCGCACACATTTTTCTCGACATGCATGACATCAATACTGTGACGGGTGTGTAGAACTTGCCAGTAAGGCAGGTCCCAAAATAGCGACTTCCTCTTCCAGATGCCCGGTCGGAGCTCTTGTGTCTTTCCGGGTACAATGTCGATATCCTTGACAATCTCGTATATCTGTGCACCGGTCTTCTCCACCGGCTTCGAACGATTTTCCACTTCTCCGTTAAACTTAATTGGGCACTGCCTCCATGGATCGTTTTTGGCCAGCCACCTTCGGTGACCCATATACACGATTTTCCTCGAGTTCTGTAAGAATGAACTCGCAGTCTCTTCTTGGCACGAGACACAAGCTTCGTATCCTTTCACACTCTGGCCAGACGAGTTTCCGAGCGCTGGATAGTCATTGACCGTAGTGAACAACATAGCTCGTAGCTGGAAATACTCTACTTTTTCAGCGTCCCAAACCTCAGCCCCCTGGTGCCAGAGTGTCTCTAGTTCCTCCTTCATTGGCTGCATGTACACGTCGATATCGTTTCCAGGTTGTTTCGGCCCTTGGATGAGTACGGAGAGGTGTATATACTTGCGCTTCATCGACAGCCATGGAGGAAGGTTGTACATCCATAGAAGGACTGGCCATGTGCTGTGTCTGCTACTCATGTTGCCGAATGGATTGATCCCGTCTGTGCTCATCCCAAACCTTATGTTTCTCGCCTCCCCCCCGAAATCTGGAAATGCATCGTCCACTGCCCTCCATTGGCATGCATCGGCAGGGTGCCTCAGGATTCCATCTTCAATTCGACCCTCCTTATGCCAACGCATTCGTTTTGCATCTTTCTTGTTGGCAAAAAACCGCTTCAAACGGGGAAGAACAGGAAGATACCAGCAAACCTTCGCAGGGGGGCCCTTCGCTTCATCGTCGTCCTCGTCACGATCGAGTTGGTTTGCAGTACGCTTGTACCGGGATGTCTTGCACACCGGACATCTTCGTAGGTCTACGTACTCTCTGCGGTACAAGATGCAGTCGTTTAGACACGCATGGAATTTTTCAACGTCCAATCCGAGAGGGCATATAACCTTCTTTGCCCTGTAAGTGCTTGTAGGCAAGACGTTCCCCTCCGGGAGAACGTTGGAAAGGAGCTCTAATAATTTTGTGAAACTTGTGTCCGGCCAGTTGTACGCTGCCTTTAGCTTTAGAAGTTCTAACGAGACGGACAACCGCGTATGCTCGAGTTTACATCCAACAAACAACGGAACTCTCGCGTCTTCCAACAATCTTACAAACTCTGCGAACTCTCTTTCATTCTCCGGGGTCGAAGTCATTTCTTCCATATCATGCAACATGTCATTCAAATTCCCCATGCTATCCTCTGAAGATTGTGAATTAGCTTCTTCCTCGATAGCTACGCCGTGCTCATCCTCAACGAGGTCCACCGCTTCTGTCGGGTTTGCAACTTCTTTCTCTGGGTTTGCAACTTCTTTCTCTTCACCATGACATGTCCAACGTGTATAGCCTTCCATGAAACCCTTCGTCAGCAAATGTAGTTGCAACTCCCCCGTCGTCGATAACATTTGCATATTACTACATTTACGACATGGACAACACATCTTCGCTTTTCCCTTGATCGCCATATCGTCTTGAGCGACTCGAAGAAACTCGTTCAAAGCGGTGACGAAACTCTGTGTGGCACGATCTCCATACATCCAACTTCTATCAATCGATCCCTAAGTCAAAATAAACATAATTTCATAAAATAAATATATTAAATTAGCCATTTCTTCTCTCAGGCGAATAAAATAAAGTACTAATTATTACCATGTTAGAGATTAAAAACCCTAGAGGAGCTAGGAGCGACGGATATCGTGGGCCTTCGGGGAGAGGGATGTTGACAAGGAGGCAGCTGGGGTCTTTGAGAGGGGGATGGGGACTGGAGGAGAGAAAAATTGGCCTGTTGAGAGGGGGGGGAGGAGAGAATCAGGAGCCCGCCGGGTAGCCAGCAATCTTTGAGAGAGGGATCGATCAAGAGGCCGGGCTCGAGAGAATGAAGATGGCCTTCGATCGGGAGATAATAGGGCTGCGCGCGGGCCGCAGCAGTTTAGCTGGCGACGGCGGCGCACGCAGCTGGTCCTTGGGACGCGCGGGCACAGAAAGTTTTTCGCGCCAGAGCTGGAGTTATATAGGTAGGAATACCACTGACGGGCATCAGTCAAGGATCCGTCAGTGTTAACTTATCATCACTGACGGGAAAATAAGGGCCGCCCGTCAGTGGTAACGCTACAAAGCTGGTACCGCAGAAATTTAGTCCCACCTCGCCGAGCGAGCAGCGCACGCACTAGCTTAAAAGGACAGCTGCGCATTCGGCTTCCGAATTCCTTATAACCTTCACTGATACTTCTAGCCACCACTGGTCTCCTGCGCGGCCTGGTCTCGTGGGTTTGGGCGCTGCGCTCGGGATAAGCTGGAGTAGCTAAATTTTTTACTTTACATGATTTATGAGTGACGGGCAAAGAAGGGCCGCCTGTCAGTGGTAACGCTACAACCGCTCAGTGAAAAATCGGGGGGAAGTCATCATTGACGGGCCGCCGTTTTCCAACCGTCAACGGTATAATACCACTGACGGGCGAACGTGTTTCACCCGTCAGTGGTAAGATCTGTGGGCTCAAAAAAAATATAGAAGGACATCAACAATGCACATATACGAGACAACAAATTTTTCATCCATTTCATCCGATAGTTCATCCATTTCATCCGATTCATCCATAGTGAAAAAAAAAGTAAGTACGTACGCCATCGATAATCCATTTCCGATAGCAAAATACATACACTTTCTGCATTCAAGATACGAAAGTTTTCACTTAATTGTCGCGGGAGGGCCGGCGGCCTCGGCGAGGGAAGCTCCTTCTTTCTCCTTCTCTTTCAGCATCTGGATGCGTGGAGAACGACGTAACTGATGGCGTGGCACCACTTCGTGGCGATGGGTCTGAGTCGTTTGAGGAGGCGGAAACTCCTCGGGCACGCGGGCGTGCCAACCCGATGCACTCGACATCCTAGCGGTCTTCAGCTTCCGCACCATCGCGGATCCGGCAGGCGGCGAGACGATGAGGATGAGAGGAGTGCGGGCGCTTCTAGAGTTTAGGCGAGGAAGATGAATGGAGATGAAGATGAAATGAACGGGGAGGCGGGTTATATAGGGAGTTGCGGGAGGAGGCGAAGAGACACAGCGGTGGAGGCAACAGTCCAGAAGGTTGACCGATCAGTGAAAAATCGGGGAGAAGTCATCATTGACGGGCAGCCGTTCTCCACCCGTCAACAGTATACTACCACTGACGGGCGAACGAGTATCACCCGTCAGTGGTAACGCTACAACCGCTGGTACCGCAGATATTTAGTCCCACCTCGCCGAGCGAGCAGCGCGCGCACTAGCTTAAAAGGACAGCTGCGCATTCGGCTTCCGAATTCCTTATAACCTTCACTGATACTTCTAGCCACCGCTGGTCTCGTGCGCGGCCTGGGCTCGTGGGGCTGGGCGCTGTGCTAGGAATAGGCCTTGGCCGGTCCTCTGCGCGGCCCGGTCTCGGGGGTCTGGGCCCTGTGTTCGGGATAAGCTGGAGTAGCTAAATTTTTACTTTACATGATTTATGAGTGACGGGCAAAGAAGGGCCGCCTGTCAGTGGTAACGCTACAACCGCTCAGTGAAAAATCGGGGGGAAGTCATCATTGACGGGCCGCCGTTTTCCAACCGTCAACGGTATAATACCACTGACGGGCGAACGAGTTTCACCCGTCAGTGGTAAGCTCTGCCGGCTCAAAAAAAATATAGAACGACATCAACAATGCACATATACAAGACAACAAAATTTTTCATCCATTTCATCTGATAGTTCATCCATAGTTCATCCGATTCATCCATAGTGAAAAAAAAGTTAGTACGCTATCGATAGTTCATCCATTTCATCCGATTGCAAAATACAAGGACAAGAAATTTTTCATTTGTCCGTCATTTCGATAACCCACACCATCTTCTCCTTCTTTCTCTGATTCTTGACGCGCGGCTCCGAGCCAGAAGGTCCTCCTTTCTCGACCTCCTTCATCTTCCCCTCCCGGGCAGGGGCGGCGGCCGCGGCGTGGGCATCGGCGAGGGAAGCCTTCACGGCTTCCGCCGTCATGCGGTCCTCCTCGGCTATGATGGCGGCCCTGGCGCGTTCATAGTTGATGGACCGACGTATCGCCTCCTGGAGCTGCCGCTCCTCTTCGACGGCGGCAGCGGCGTCGTCCTCGTCCTCGGGCTCCTCGTCGACGGCGGCAGCAGCGTCCCCCTCCTCCACGGGCTCCTCTTGGACGGCGGCAGCGGCGTCGTCCTCCTCCACGGGTTCCTCTTCGACGGCGTCAGCGGCGTCGTCCTCCTCCACGGGCTCGACGCGCAGCTCCGCGCCAGAAGAACAACGTAACTGCTCCGCCTCCTCCATCTGCTCCTTCTCCTTCAACATCTTGATGCGAGGAGAACGACGTACCTGCTGGGGAGCTTCGTGGCGGGCCCTCTTCCTCGAGGACGCGCTTTCAGGAAACTCCTCGGTCTTCTGCTCCCGCACCATCGCGGATCCGGCCGGTGGCGAGACGGTGAGGGGAGGAAGACGATGAACGGAGAGAACGAGAGGAATATGAAACGCTCGGTGGGGTATGTGTTTTTTATAGCAGCGAAGAGGCAGAAAATGGTGACGGCTCGTCCTACAGGCCCGTCACTGACAATAGCCGTCACCGGTAACAATGTTACCGCTGACGGGCAGCTTGGTCGCCCGTCTATGATGACTAAAGTACCACTGACGGGCAAGAAAACAAGATCGTCACTGGTAAAATTCGTCGCCAGCAGCTGTGTAATCTCTGACGGGTCATACATTTTGCCCGTCAGTGATGACTTTCCCCACGCAAATTGGAACGTCTGGTAGATTCACGACTGACGGTTCACCCGGTGCCCGTCAGTGATAACAAACAACTGTGACGGGCCTCTCCCTGCCCGTCAGTGATAATATGAACGGATGACCTTTTTTCTAGTAGTGGGTGTTCACGCGACCGACGAGGCCGAGCGTCCCTAGGCTGGCGGCTCCACGACCTGCACCACCACTTGAACCTCCGCCATTGCCACCGAACCGATGTCCGCCACCACCACCATGGATGTCGTCTTCAACCTCCTCTAAACGGACGTTCAAATCAGGAAGCATGTTTTAGTGTACTGCTCGTAGCCTATGACTTGATGCGTTTCCGTATGAAAAGTAATGGAGTATAAATAGCAAACAGATCAGTAGTTTGGCGCCAGCGAATATCTTGGGAAAAAATGGCGCCGTCGAATATCTTCGGAAAAAATGGTGCTGGCGAATATATTCGGAAAAAATGGCGCCGGTTTAATCCCTATGTTTTTCAACGTCCAGTGCATGCTCGAGGTGCTGCACAGCGGCTCGTCTGCATGGCTGCATGCAGCGCGCGGGAAATAGACGGGAGAGAGAGAGAGAGAGCTGTGCGCGGGATAGAAAAATCGATGCCCAGCGAGCGCAGCGCGCGGGAGTGAGAGGAGTGAGAGGGTTGGCTTGCTGTGCGCGGGAGTATCAAAGAATTTGCATGCGCCTATTAATTACCCCGCTAAACGAGAAGACAAACTGGTTTGCAAAATAGACATTAATTTTTACCTTGGTACCTGTAATATGAGTTTATGGCCTTGTATACAAAAACGGAGGGAGTATTAGACATTGTGCATCCTATTTAGTGTTCTTTCTTGGCCTCCTTGCTACTACCTACACTTGAATGCTTGCATTTATGTCTCAAACACTAAATTTGACTTTCATTACTTCATATACTTGTTGGCTATTGGAACTTAAGTGTAACTGACCACGAAACTCTGATAGGACATTCGTACTTCATCATGGGCAAGGTACGCAATGAAGAGATTTACTACAGACTAAGGTAATTTATAACCTTTGAGGAAAGATAAAGCATTGCTTTCCTCTTTTGACTCTGAATAATGATATGTATCGTGAGCTATAAGCCTGCACTTAAGAGGTATCTTTTAATATGTAATTAAGAGGTATCTTTTAATGACAATTTAAATTGTGAGTCGTTAATAAGAGATTTATGCACGGTTTAAATTAAAAGTATTACACATTAACTTGTACATTTATAAGTAGCATAGATATAAAAAACAACTTTTGTTTTTCATTTTTGTGAATGAACAATTAGATAGCTTTACTCAAATAAACAAACTTAATAGCTTTTGAAATCTGCAAATATTCCCTTGCATCTCTTCGATGAATCAGAAAGCCGCGACCTCGATCGATCATGGCGATGGCACCGCTGTCTTGAGAAGGTCGCACTCGAAGTTGGTGTGTTCCAGGAAGGGCCCCAGCCTGACGAGCCTCGGGATCACGACGCCGTCCCGCGCCGCGCACACCGCGGGGTTGCCCCACTGCACGAGCGCACCGACGAGCCCGGCGCGCGCCGTCAGCGGGAACACGCGCCCCCACCTCTCCCTCTCGTACGCGCGCATCGCCTCGGCAACGGCGGCGTCCGCGCCCGCCCCTGCGCCGGCCGCGGGCGCGAGGCGTCGCGCCAGGACGACCGCGTCCTCGAGCGCGCAGCACGCGCCCTGGCCGAGGTTGGGCGTCATGGGGTGCCACGCGTCGCCGACGAGCACCACGCCGCCTCTCGAAGCCGGCGGCGCGATCCCCGGCCAGAGCCACCGGTCGACGAGGGGCGTCTTGACCACGGCGTCGTCTGCCGTGTTCTGCATGACGGCGACGAGGTCGGCCGGCCAGCCACGCACCAGATCCAGGGCCTCCCTCTTGAGCGCCGCCGCGTCAGTAGTCTTCGGCCCTGCCATGCAAGATCGAACGCCACCGCCATTACCAACATGCCAAGAAAGTCATGACATCGAAGATCAGCTCAAGCACAAAGCGTTTCATATCAAAACTGAAAACAACTTGTCCATCGTTTCTTGGACCAAGTGCAGGTGAATGCTAGTCGCTAGATCGATGAAGGGATCATAACATTTTCTTGGATATATACCTGTAGTTGGGCTGTTGAAGCAGGTGAACCAGTAAACTTTGGTAGCGGAGACGGGGACGAAACCAGCGCGGAGCCCCCGGCCGTAGATGTAGTTCACCTTGGACTCGAACGGCTGCCCGCCGGCGTAGTCCGCGAGCCCGCGGAACGCCATGTGCCCAACGTACCGGGGCTCCGAGAACCCCATCCACCTCGCAATCGGTGAGTTCACGCCGTCGCACCCGATCACAATCTGAGGTTTGCCATTGTTGTTAGTTTCCAAGAATCACCAGCAATGAGCTGCCACTGAACTACAGCTATGTGAAGAAAAAGGGAAAGAGAAAATCTTTGGTCAGTCACCTTGGAGAGAAGCCGCCTTCCATCCTGGAGCTCGAGCAGGGTGCCATCAGGCCCTTGGCTAGAAATGGATTTGAGCTTCGACGAGAAGGAGATCGCGCCTGGTGGCAGCTTGGAAGCGAGCGTCTCAAGAAGCACTCGCCTCTCCACGGCCCGCACTTCCTGCCTGCGAATCGAGCAAAGCAAGGCAAAATCATTGATCATTCGTTCGATCAGCAGCCAAACTGACATTCTGCATATGCAAGAAGAGCAGGCGCGGAGATTATTCGTACCCAGGAGCTTCTTCCTCGAAGGAGAATTCGCGCAGATCCTTCCCTCCGGCCGCCGACCGCATCCTTATCCTGCGCTCAGCTGAAACTCTCACGATTTAAGCTCGACAATAACGCTGGGGAAAACATGCAAGAATCCATGGACGCGACGGGAGAGCAGGTGGGTTGAGGTAGGTACCCCTGGACGCGCAGGTACTTGTCCCGGAGCTCGTTGGCGACGCCGATGGCGTCCAGCACGCGCCACCCGTTCTTGAACAGCGTCAGTGACGTGCCGCCCGCGCGCAGGGACGCGCCCTGCTCCAGTACGGTGGCGCCCACGCCCAGCCGGCGCAGGGAGAGTGCTGTGGCCAGCCCCGCGATGCCCCCGCCGACGATGACGACGTCCTCAGCGGCCTCCGGCGGTGACGACGACGCGGAGGCCCTAAGCGCCACGGCACTGCCGCGGCGGCGAGAATACGGGCATGGGTGAAGTGGAGGGGAGGACACGGAGGCGCAGGTGGCCAGTGCCATGGCAATGGCGAGAGTTTCTTGGACAGGAGCTGGGGAGCTGGCGCCATATGCACTGTATGAGAGTGCGGTGGTTCGGGGGGTCTCAGGTCTCGAAGATTTGGAGCCACATATCCTGAAAAATATTAAGAGAGCAGGCACAAGACACGTCCACAGATGACTTCACTGCCAGAAAATTTTGTGTCCTGTAACTTCAGAAGCCTTTTTGATTGTCCGAAATTCTCGCTAAACGGCAACATAAGCTTAGGCACCAAATCAACATGAAAATTTTGGGTCTTTTTTTACGGTCAAGTAAATAGAGTTTTCTACCCTTTGAAACTCTAATTCAACTTTAAATTCATAATGCACAAGAAGAAACAAAAAACAAAAAACAGATAAGTTTATGTGGATAGTAGCATTGGTATTTTATTTTCGATATACATTTGTCAGATATTTCTCATTTCTGTTACTCTCAAGATCGGTTATGCAATCACCCTATATCTACCACATCTTATGTAATCTATTTTTCTAGGTGAGAGGATATCAATTGGAACTAATGTTTGAAATAAGGGGACAAACTATGTATTTCCAACTAACGATCACCCATCATTGAATTTCTGTAGATACAAATCAAATTCCACTTCCCTGATACTTCTGACAAAAACCGCTCTGCTTATTTTATTTTTAGACCACACAAGTTGTTTGACGATGATCACAGTACACCAAACCAGGCAGAAACTCAAGCCATATAGGTTCAGGCACATGTAACTGTGATGTATGATCACACAGCACAATTACAATTATTGACTCAATAGCCAGAGGCTGCTGACAGCTCTGAAACAACTCAAATTTTGAAGAAACCAGGCATCAATTGAGGTGATTATGTCCGCGAACTCAACCTTCGTAGATCCAAGGGTGAAGGTTGCTCTTCCATTCAGCTACACCTTCAGGGAACCAAAGAGCGATCTCCTTCTTTCCATTCTCCACAGAATCACTTCCATGAATGACATTCCTACACAACAGGCACCGATTTCAGTATAGGCTGGCTCGAGGAGGGAAGCCAGGAAGCATGATTTGTTTTTCGACAAAAGCTACAATTGACACCATGTTCTGCATAATATAAGCAGCAAACGTAGTTTAACTCAAACCAATTATCTCTCCGACATTTGTGTATCAAAACACAAAGTGCTTATCGATATCGTCTAGATACACCAACATAAATACAAACATACAGGAATGACCGAATGATGCACTTAAATACACAAAGGCCAATCCTCGCTCGCAGTCATTGTTTGATATGGATAAATTACAATTAATGAATTGATGTTAGTGGTAAAATCAGAAGAACTAAAGCTAAAATTTCCATTACAAAGTAGTACGCGTCATATGAAGGAAAAGCTAAGGAGAGTTGACTGAAAAAATCAAGGAACAATGAGCAAGAAAGATTTGCTCACCTGCCAACTTCCACAGCATAGTCACCACGGATGGTGCCAGGAGCTGCTTCCCAAGGCCTAGTGGCCCCAATGATCCTGCGGCCAGTCGACACGACATCCTTCCCCTCCCACGCCATCGCAACAACAGGACCAGAGATGATGTACTCCACCAACTTAGGAAAGAAGGGCTGAGCAGAGAGATCAGCATAGTGCTGCTGTGCAAAGGACCTCTCCACATTCATAAATTTCATCCCTGGTTGATGACATTTCCAAAATGAAAATAAAAATCATAAGCACCAACACCCCTCGACAATGATATTTGTATTTGGGATATTCAAGGGATGATTTATCAAGGTAAACATATGGGAAATTGGACTAAAGCAAGTTCCAGATGATGTTTTGTTTCCATTTTGAACAATTGTCATTCAAATGGGTTGTTACATTTGATATCTATCGCAACAATCTAATGTGTGGCAAAGATATTATTTGCCTCTGTTCTTTTGTTGTGCCGTAATGGTGTATAACAATAACTGCAGTTGATTCAAACCAACAATTTGAGAGAGGAGTTTCAGCACCATGGAGCCATGACTCCACCCTCTTAACACTATTAGATATAGATTGCTTCACCTAGGGATACATGTTGCTTTGTCAGTTTTTTAGTTGTATAATCAAGTATTCAATAGTGTTTTAATTAGATTCTCGTGTCCATGCATAAAATAATTTGTCCATTAGTTAGATACTCTCTCCAAACAAACTTCTTATTATGTCCAATAACATAATTAGTACGTAATTCTTTTAGTGTGTGCAGTGGCACAAATTTCAATGAAATATTCAACGGTAATAGCGGGTAGAGCCATGGCTTTATGGAGCTAAGAAACATTTCTTCAACAATTTTCCCATCATATAGGAAGCGAAAGAGTACATGTGATGCAGGACAAAAGCAATAATTGAATTCTACTGAAGTACCAAGGCTGTTTTGAGTCACAATTAGGAGTATATATCTCATAGAAAAGGAGCCTTTGCTTTTGGAAACAATGGGTAACATCTTTTATGCTTTTATTGCAGCATCTTCTTTTTTCCAACTAATGCATGCATCATTAAACTTTCCAACACATCAGCAGATGAACTAAGGTTTATATTACTAGGACCAATATGTCGTCCCCAATAAAAAGAAATCAATCATCAGCATATACCAAAAATATTTTGCTTTCGAATAAAATCAAAATCCATCCAATTTTTTTCCGAACCGTGTAAATTCTATCCTATTTTTAAGCTATCACATCTCTCTGTTCTCACAGAATACAACCCAAAAACAGATTTAAGATATCAGCGGACTGGTGTTTTTTGAGGAAACTTAAGATTTGCCGCTCCATTCATTAGTATTTAAGGATTTGTCACCCGATGTCTTAGTGACATGTGGGTCCAAGGGACCACATGTCAGTGAGAGAAGGAGTGACAAATCCTTGATTGCCAACGAACGAATCGAGGGGCCAACCCTTAAATCCTCTGTTTTCCAGGTCTACGTGAAACAATCAATTTCTAAACAAGATCAAGAAACATCAACAGAATAAAAGGAGGTCCTACGATCAAATTGAGAAGGGAAAAAGAGCACCCCTTACCCTTCAAGTAGAACCCTTTCTTCTCAAACCGGCTGATGATATCTCCAATCTGCAGAAAAGAATTTGTCCAATTAAAAAAAATCCATTAAATTGGATTTCAAAACCTAGGAAAACAACTCGAAATCTCACAACCAAATACGAGATTTAGCTAACTAATTCCCAGCCACGGATTCTTCGCTAGAAAAACAAGGGCAAAAGGAAAGATCGGATCACCAGGCCTCTTTGGACGCCGTCGGGCTTGATCATGATGAATGTCTGCTCCATCTCTGGCGAATTGGTAAAGCGCAGGAGAGACTCGCGAAAAGGCGGAACCGGAGGCGAAACGATGAGACGAGGAAGGAAAGGAGTTGAGCTGTGAAAGGGACGGACGGGTTTGTTTTATATGGGATGATGGTTAGTTATGAGTTGTGCCGTAATAAGCTGCTAGGAATGGTTGAGAAAAATTGTACTCCTTTTTAAATTCTTTTTAGAAAAGTTGTATTCTTTAGTTAGGAGAGAAAAAAGGTGACTAGTTTTTGGCCGAGGATGTATGTGCGGTGGTGTGCTCACGTCTGCATGCTGCAACAGGTGTTTATCAAGAAATGTTAATTAGATTTTGGTTTTTGGAGGGGCAATCTTGTGGTTCTTTGCACTTGAACCAGAGTTACAAGATTCGTAGCAGTGGTCGTGTTGTCGATATAAATTAATCACACATCATAATAACATTAGGACGTAGCGGTGATATTTTTATCTCACTATTAGATTTGATCTCATAAGTAAATTGCTTGTCGAATAAACAAAAACCACCCTCTATTAATAGACTTCCTACGTAGAGGCTAGGGTTTCTGTAAGAACCCACATGTCCACCTGGGGCGCGAAGCTTCGGCCGACCCACCTCCTATTGAGACCCGGTTTCATAATACTCCTCCGTGGGTAATTACTACAAAATATCTATGCCTTGTTAAAACTCTGCAAAACCTAGTAAGAAAAAATTAGAGAAAAAATGCATTGTATCTATTGCTTCATATTGTACTATTTGCCTCACTAAAAACTTTATGAACGAGAAACTTTTGTAATCAAAAGGAAAAAGGAGTCCAACTATTGAGTTTGATTAATATTCAATTGATTTAACCAATGGATCATACTTTTCGTAGCGTATGTCATTATAGTATCATTTCGTTAATTCTTAGTTCAACGAATTGCTCCCCCTAAATTCTACAGTTATAAACAAACGAATTTCTATTCGACTAAGGCTTCGAGAATCAATGCTTTAATCTAAAAAAATTCTTGCAGAATTAAATCAAAATCATTAACTTTCATAGCTCCATTATGATATAATCTCTTAATAGCTTCCGGTAGAATCTCTTCATGTCTAACTTGCACGTTTCTCAGGAGAAACACTGGCTCGTTTTCTCTGTCTTATGTTGTCACCGTGATAATTAAATCATCAACATAGACCTACTTTACAAATAAATTGTTTAGAAACTTTTGTATAAATATATAGGGATAACCTTAATTGTTTGCGTAACATTTCTTGCATAGAAAGTTGCATACATTTATACCACATTGATTAATACCATTTTTCGTAGGTTTCCTACCACTGAGATTAAATAGAAAAAGGTAATTCCACCAATGATTGGAGATCAAAACATAAGCAGCAGCTTTGGTTTTGCTTGTTCCTCTGGCAAACCAGCACCAACTTGCTTAGAGGATATACATGCATGGGGAGGATACGGGCTGCTTGCCCCCAAATACTTCTTCTTTCTTTAAAGCTATCGTAATATTTCATGCATCTTCCTACTTGTTTTTCTCACATGTCAATATAATTGGTGAAATTTCTTCGTAGGGAGCTTGGTCATGATGCCCTTCCGGTATTCTTATTTCCGTTGTGGGCACATGATTCTTTATGAGTATATCTTATGAGTATATGCGACTTTGTGGTGCTTTTTGATTAATAAAATAATGAGGTAGCTAATTCGCCAGTGTTTGCAAATTATTCTACAAACTTCTGTGCTCGCTGTCAGGACCCCGAGTTCATAACCAACTCCGGCTGCGATACTGGATCTAAATACCCGAGAAATCGCCCAGCACACCATACGCTTACCAAGTGTCGTATGCCTTCACGGCTGGACGATCCGACACCTAACCAACCCACCATACGCTTACCAGACGTCATATGCACTCACGGTTGGTTAAACCGGGCAAGGACACACTTATCACAAGAAGGAGTTGACAATGAATCCAAAGTCTGGTAAAGAACTAATGCCGCTCTTAAGTTCACTAAGTAAAGTAATCCCGGAGGAGCCCGATAGTCGTACCCACACCCTAACCTAGCCCGAAGGCTAGTGGTCGCTCGAAAGTCCGGTACGATTGCCCACACCCTGCCTAGCCGGCACTGCATCTCAGCTAGCGGGTCACTCAACCGAGAATACCTCACGGAGTGAACATCAAGAGAAAGCATCACTTCTTTACGATCAATTCCATATACTTCAATCATACACGCACGGTATATGGAATGATCACAATTAACAACTTCATATCACAGTTCAAACTCTATTGAGAAGGAGTTAAAGAATACATAAGTTACCTCTTACCCGAAAGGGGTTCTACAACACATAACTTCCAACTTGAAGGCTGATTACAGGTCTTCAAAGTTTAAAAACAGCAACGAACACTTGAGATGGCAGCCCTACCATCCCCATATGCATATACACAACTCACATCATTTCGACCGTAAAGGATAACACAATACTAAGCATCGGTATTGGCATTCTCAACGTCGTAGTACTCACCGATACTAAGATCACCTACAACAAGTTTTGGAATTAAATTTCGTAAGTATTTTCGTACTTGCAAGTTACATTTGTTAGCTCATCCAATTCAATTTCAGCATATCGTGTGACAAAGAAAAACACTAATAATTCATAATGGCATCAAAAATTTGGCATGGCATGAACATAAGGAATAAGACAATATCCACATGTACCATCATAACCAAGTTTAATTTCAGATTTGAACATATAGCAATTCAAGCAAGAATTCTATTGAACCAATAAATGAGCATTTGAAATTAGATAAAATTTCAAGTCTCATCAATCCATCAAGTCAAACAAGACAATTTAATTATGGTTGCACCAGACAAGGCTCAACCAAATGTGTGGTCATGCAAGACGAACAAAACTTGCCCGACACGAGAGATGAATTGAGAATGTGTAAGTACAGGGTTGGCCGATTGTGACTTCCCACCATCCTCAATTCAGCCCCGCCGTGGGTGACGGGTAAAGCCCTACGACATTGGTATCGGATCAGGTTGGCAGCCTGCCGATCCATCAGTAGGTGACGGTACCCTGGCTCTCACAACTTCCAATTAGGGTTCCATATTTTGTTAGTCCATTTAAAAGATCACCGCTGATCTTACAACCAAATTAAGCCTACCATGCTAGTGATTTACCATCACATGACATATCATTAACATAAACATACCATCAAGTATTTCACCTCAATTACAAGCATAGCATGAAAAGAATTAAGGAATCTTAACGAGCTTTTGTATACTTGCCTTGCTGTGATTGATCAAATTCACTATAATACTCGGCCTCGGTAAACTCCTAGTTGCTCGGTTCTACCAAAATTAATTCCCGAATACTAAAATAAGGCAATAAAAGAAGGTTTAATTAAAATTAGGAAGTGATAAGATCCAAAAATGCATGATATGCACTCTAACATATAGAGGATCATTATATTTAACTAACGCAATTTACTTCATCGAAATCGGAGACCTAGGGTTAAAGTTATGGATTCTTGAAGTTATATATATAGATCTTAGGGTTTCATTAGCTCATGCATAATTTTAATACATAGGAAAGGATAATGGAGAGGATGATAATGTTAATGTTCAGCATATGATCTAATTGAGCTTCTGGTACTATGTTGCATATATCAGCGCTTACGATTACTAATTAAAAACTACCTCTATCAATAGATCTTTAGAGGCATTTTAGGTATTTTCAAAATTTCACAGCATGGTAACATGAATAACAGGCGTTCCATAAAATTCTACATGTTGAGATGAAACTAACAAGAAAGAATTACTTGATTTGGAGTTAGTATGCAATAGTTGTGAATTTTGAAAGTTTTGATTCAATTTAGCCCTTTTTGCCATCTCTCTGAAATATTAGCTGAGTTAGACTTTTATTACCCAAGGGAACGTTAGCAGCAGAGGATGACAAGGGGACCTATGGACCCAACACTTCCTCGAGTCTATTACACTAGGGCCCCACCTGGCAGAGCATCCCCCTCCCCGCTCTCTCTCTCTCTCTCCCTCTCTCTCTCTCTGTTTGAACTGATGGGCTCAGCTCAGAGGCTTGGGCCGCCGGTATACTGAACCACGGCGAGCGGTGGTAGAAGATCTGAGAAGGGAGAGGAAGGAATAGGAGCACCAGCAGGTAGAGGGGCTCACCCCGCTCTCGTTTTGATGCTCGGCGGGGATGGAAGGAGGTGAAGTAGAGGATGACGACATTAATGGCGACGGTGGCATCGGTACGTGGCGATGAGGTGATGGCATGTGCCTAGGAGCAAACCCAGAGGTTAGGGAAGAGGAGAAAGATCTCGAGAGTCCAAAACGGTGGTCGGTGGGAGAGGGACCTTACCGGAAGCGGGGGAATTTCCCGTCGGAGGAAAGGTCGCCATCGGCAGAGGGGATGAATAATCCAGTGCCTCAGTTGTGCAAAGATCAAATTAAATGCTTGGGCGAGTCGGCATCGATGAGGCGAACCGGATTGACAAAGTTTTAGGGAAGGAAGAGTTGCCGGACGTGGACATGAAGGCGATGCCAATGGTGGCACCGCGCCGGAGCTGGTGATGTCGAGTTTACTTCAGTGATCCCGTGGGGAGATGGCTCGAGCGAGTGCACCGGAGAGAGCGCCGATGCGTGCGGAGTCAGTGGGTGAAGCGAGCGAGGAGAGGGAGGTTTGGGGGAGGAGGAGGAGCCGAGGAAGGACGCCAGTGTTGTATTGAGGAAGGCCGAGCGCTGGTAGTGCGCTCGGCAGAGCTCCTGCGATGCGTGACAGGGAGAGAGGAGTGCCTGCCAGTGGGCCTGGATCGCTAGTGAGGGAGAGAAGGCAGAAAAAGTGAGCGGGGCGCGAGCTGCAATGGAAGACGGAAAAACGAGAATACGCCTTCAGTGCAGGCGGGGAAGAAAACGGGCTTCGGTCCAGAGAGAAGAAAAGAGAACGGGCTGGGATGGCCCAGTGGAAAGGAGAAGCACTGGGCTTTGGGTCAGTCCAGTTAGGCTGTTTAGGATTTTATTTCTTTTCTTTTATCTTTTCTCTCCTGGTGTTTAAACCTTGATTCAAATTTGAATTTGTACAGTCTTCAAGTAGTGCTTCATAATTTGCAGAAACCAGTGTAAATTCCTAGGTATTCTTGCTGCAGTAATTTTGCAATGTCAATAAAAATAACTGTTTTATCCCCTTTATTTGGAATAGGAAGGAAAACAGGAACATAATTTAGCTGTAGCTACAACATTGCAAATTCTAGAATTTTGAGTAGTTGTTACTGGAGTCCAGAAGGTATTTTATGTTTCAAAACTCAAACCTTAATAAGATTCGGATAGGCCTTAATTCCTTAACTGTCTTAATCGACTATTAAGCAATATTTGCAATTTTTAAGCATCAACTGTAGTTCAAAATTCTTGAGGTTTGCTAGAATTTGTTAGGAGGTAGTTTAGACTCCAGGAAATGTTGGCAGGGTTGGCGTTGACTCCATAAGTTCATCAAGGTGGTTCTCAGCTCATGTGTAACAAGGTTTTTGGCTTTCTACAAGATTGTAAATCGACTTATATTATGAGATATGGGATGCCAAAATTGCAACTTTTCTTCATGTAGAACTCTAAGGTTCTGGTTACATACTTGCAAACAAGGGATCTTTACACTCGCCTTAGTAGCGCGTGGGTTCTAAGTGTGGATCGGTTTGCCATACCGACATTTTTTTGTCAAGAGTTTTATTTCCTCCCCTAATGCAAGGAATAGATCCTCAAAGATGTTATCCATGAACCACAAAAGTCTCTTGTTAATTAAAGGGTCTAAGTGCTGATTTTATGGGTGCCAATGCAAAGTTTGGCGTGTATCCCCACCCTTGTGTGGGTCCATAGTGGTTTGCTACTGTGGTGGAATTTGGCACATACATAGTACATGCAAATCTTCAAATGCTAAGCTCAATTGCATTCCCCACACTAGATTATAAGGTAATGTGGTATTATATCCAAATAGTCTAGAATTGATGAGGGTTGCTGCGTGCAAGGCTGCATATCTCCAACATAGTGCTGGTAATTCTTATATTCTGCAAGAGGAACCTAACAATATATTGATATCCTTGATCAATGTTTTATAAGTCTATTCTTCAGTTGAACGTGTACCTTTGAGCATATAAATTTTTTTATAGAGAGCCGAATATAACTGCATATATCCCCTGGATTCATTCAGGAAGTGTCAGGATCTTATCCATCTCATTTAATGCAGAGTGTCTAGTGATTAGTTTTCTTTGTGCTTGGGTCGCACCCATAATCTTGATTTGAGAATTTTTAGTACTAACACCATGACACATAGCATCACTTTGATTATTTTCATCATTTGTAGACTTGGATGGGTCATGGACACTTCGTATGGTTTTGTGGTATGCTACATAAGTTCTATATTAAGGAATTGAATTCAACAATTAAGCGAAGAAGACTTTAATAATAGAACCTGACTTATTATAAAACGCTAAAAAAGTACGTCCGCGTGTGCACGAAATACTTAGGAATATTTACCCTTATAGAGCTATCAAGCCATTTATAAGAATTCAATTGCAATAACCACTACAAAGGATGTCTGATAAAATGCTCTAAGTGCCTGCTAGGTACTAGACTGACTCAAGAAAGTAGAATCAGTTTCTCCATTAGTTTGCTCATCTGGGAGGTTCTCTTCCTCAGTAGTAGTTGTTGTTCCTATGTCCAAGAGAGCAAATTTGTTGACATGCAAGCAAACATTGTCAACGAGGATGGAAGCATTGTCGAGGTGCAAAGTGAATTCTAGAGCATCGTGCCCTATCTCATTTGGCTGATGGACAATAAGTTTTT
Source organism: Stipa capillata (assembly GCA_019208055.1). Classification (NCBI taxonomy): domain Eukaryota; kingdom Viridiplantae; phylum Streptophyta; class Magnoliopsida; order Poales; family Poaceae; genus Stipa; species Stipa capillata. The sequence continues at coordinate 234,996 of JAGXJF010002234.1, forward strand.
TTTGAAGACAAATAGGCCCTCAGGCCCTAAAAGTTGTTAGATTTCATTAAATATGACTAGTACACTGCATTTTTACAAAGAGGTCCAGAAAAGATAGAAAAATTACACAAGGACTTCTTTGAATTGCACAAAATACCCTGGAAAAGATAAAGCAAATTAGAGCTATCCTTGTGTTGTCGATCTTGTCAGAGAGTTGAATGTCGATGGTGAACAAGGAGCCTCTACCTTCACGCTCAGAACTTTGAGCTCAAATTTCCATCACAGATAGCCACTATGGGCAGTAGAGAGCGGGCCTCCATCGTTGAGGTTGAAGAAGGTGGCGGCGAGGATCGGCCAGTGATTAGGCCATCAGCAATCAACCTAGAGCCATCGCACCAGCTGCTAGGGACAACCGATGAGATGATCTTCAGCCCTAGCAACCTCCCAAATCGACTAGGTAGGTAATGGAGATTCGCTAGCTTGAAGGAGAGGAGGACCATGCCACCTACAAAAAGGAGTGGCAGGCAGCAGGGCGACCAGTGACAAATCCACTCAACCAAACAAAGAAGGAGGGCCTTACCGGATTTCATAGCCAAGAAAGCTGAAATTGTTCATGCAAGCAGCGATGGATCTTTTGTTGGAGGGAAACCGGAGGAACTTGATTGTACACAAAAAAGTTGGTGGAGAAGTTTGTAGGAGGGAGACCACCGGGGAGGAAAAATGGAAGGGAGGAGCCTACTGGATCTAAAGCTAAAAAGGAAAATTTTGTACAAGGGGTGGGTCCCTCACCCTATCTCGACAGACCACCAAGGAGGAGCCTATTAGATTTAAAGCTAAAAAGGAAAAAGTTGTATGAGGGGTGCTCATCACCCTATCTCAATGTCGGCAATGACTGGAGAAAAAGAGGGGACAAGCTAGAATGGCCCAGTGAGGGGGATTAGAGGAAGGAGAAGGGAGGGGAGAACAAGTTGAGCCTCTTGTTCCTTCATCCTCTTACTTCTTGATGGAAAATATTGACAATGTGTCTTGGAGTCTGGCACTTTCTAGACCAATGTTTCCAAGATGCCACGTACATAGCAAATCTAGTCCTACAAACCATATAGCTTTTGGCCTTTCCTGACGCCCCTTCTGAGGTTGAAGGATGACATGCACTTTGTGAGCATTCATATTCTTTCTTTGCTCGCCTCCCTTGCAAGTCTACTTGAATTTTGGTCTCCTCACTTTATAGTCCATTGGATTGGCTCCATGTCTACCCTCGCTACTATGGTGTACCCAGTTTTAAGGCCGGATACTCCCTTGTGATTACTGTACTGGTCCCTGGATCAGTAGCCGGTACACACAAGTTAACCTGTATATCATGGACATACATACAAATTTAATTAAATAGACCGTCAAGGTCGAATGTCTGATACCTGTAGCCCAATGGCTATAAATTTGCAGCGAAAATTCAAACGGTGAGGAAGCCCATCAATATGCCATACCCGACAGGCAACTGCCTGGGATTACGCCCTAGCTTTCGCGTTCGTAACCGTATCTTTGGATTTGATGTCTCCTTCGTCTGGCCAAATCAACAAGCCAGGTGAGTACGTTGAATGTACTCGCAAGCTATTCCCACAGGAGAATTATACAGCAATATTTCATGCAAGGTGTAATTCAAGGAATAGCTCTATCCTAAGTTGCTTGTTGTGCGGAAATATAAGTTTCCAATTTAAATACGAGAATAGTAGATTCCAAAGCAGTTTTGTAAATCAGAGCAATTCAAAGTAACAAAAATTTCTCTTGAGGTAGACCCAGCTACCTCCGTTTCATCACCTGTGAGGACTCAGTCCATACTACCCTAGGCAGTATGACTAGCCTCCTCATTTCATTGCTCAGCTCGTACTATCCCGGATAGTACAGCTGGCCTCCTCAACGCAGAGCTCAGCCCGTGCTATCCCGGATAGCACGGCTAGCCTCCGCTTTACTCAATGCTTAGCCCGTACTATCCCGGATAGTACGGCTAGCATTCTTCTCCTGCAATTCCTTGCTACCAGCCATGTAGCGTAAATTGCATCCTGTGGACACATTATGCCCACATCCTTAATCCCTTTCCCAAGCTTTCGCAAGCAAATCTTAGTCTAACCAGTGTGTGGCCTTGCCAGTTCATGTCCATGACCGAGGACGCGGCTATTTGAATAGTTTTTAACACTCTGCAGAGGTTGTACGGCTTTACCCACAAGATGTAAGTCACCCTTGTTGCCATGCGCATACGGATACACTTCACGAGGTGTATCGGCGGGGCTGTTACAACGAGACCTTCGCCCGCTTCCATACCAGAGCTGGACCCGCTAGGTGGTAACCCAACTTTTGCATCCCGGACCAAAAATGGGACTCCCTACCTTTGTGCCGCATCCACCCCAACCGCCCAGCGGTGGTGGATCTCTAGGACTTTAAACACCTAGCACATGCTTCCTACTTCCCATGGGTCCAAAACCCTAATATTTGCCGGGTACTAAGCCAAGTCCTTCCCATAAAGGACATGTGGACGTACGGTAAAAATTGGTTTAGCGGCACTTAGGCTCGGTCCTTAATTGATTCGAGCAAGACTCCATTTCTCAACCCATGATCGTCCCGGACGACCATGCCATCATCAGATACTCTACAGCCCCCGGCTGCCCTTACCATTCTCGCCCGAATCAAAATCATCTCCAGTTTTATTTGGGGTTTTGACAAATATTTCTTTCAAATGCCACCTCGGATAACACATGCTATCCAAGGGTTTTGTTCCCCGTGTCCCGAAGGGGTTCGTGTAATTCGAACAAAAATTTAGTTTTTACTACAGCAGGTCTAAGCATGGCTACTGCCTATAGCCCTAATACTTTCGTCGATCGTGGAACAAACGACTAATACTTCTAGGGTTACAAGGATCGGATATTCGGACTTAAGCCATATGCAGTTATAGGGTATAACTAGGTCTACATAAAATACCGTTGATATCCACATAGCATGCAAGTTTCACAAATAAAATAATTAAATTTCACACATATGGGATTCAACATGATCAAGGTGGGAATGCTTGCCTGGCGATACTGGCCTGGTCTTGGTTTCGAGCTTGATACGGCAACGGCTTGATCCCTTCCAGTGTGACATCGCAACGTCGAAACTACACGTCGGAAAAGTACTGAATAAGGAACGGTGCGAGAAGAACCAAGAGCATCAAATGTAAAACCAGAAATGTCAACACATGAAATCATAACGTGTTTGCTTAGCCATTTGCTTTAGGAAGCTTTGGTAAGCTAGGGTTTAGGGTACATGCGCTCATAGCAGCTCTAGGGTTTCGGGAAGCCGACCGATGGTTCGACTATCAAGTCATTAAACTTACAGGTATTTCACAAAGGAGCCTAGGAGGGGTATGTGTGGACCTCATGTTGCTGGTAGTTTCTTGAGGTTCTGGATTTTGGGTCTAAGAGAGAAAAGACGTACCCTGGGTATATTACGTAGGTGGCATAAAATGAAGACGCGCTCGGTCGAAAGGAGGCCATGCGATTTAGGTCATTTTTCAAAAACATTTATCCTACCGACTCATGAATGCTAAAGGCATTTTGGCATACAGGGCGGTGTGAAAGATTTGTTTTAGAGAATCTTAGGAGAAGGGATTAATCCATGTGGAGATAAATCAGAGGAGGCATACATAGGACATGTATATTTGAAATATATTAAGGTTGCAAGACTTTGGGCATGTTAGGGTTTTCTTCGCCATTTGTTTTCTAACCTCGCAACAACTCTGTTTATTAAATCTCTAGGGTCAAACCTGCCTCAAAAGTTTGGTAAGCTTAGGTAAACTTCCTGGAAGAACATTACAACTTTTTCTTTAGAGCTTTTGAGGTAGATGCCTTTATCACATGCTCCATAGTTCTTAAAGCAATTCCTAGGAACTTTAGAAATGTATATGAATTCAAGGGATGAACTATGTTTGAAAGTATATTAGGAGATAAATTTAAATGTCCCCGACTACTTTTCTAAAATATAAGTTCTTCATATCGTGCATCACTTCTGGTTCCATTTTAAGGTTGAGATTTCAAATTACTACAAAAATTCCAAAGGGGTATGGATAGAAATATTATGAATCTTATGAATGTTGGGAACTACAGTGAGTTAATTTGAGTAATTATCTTGGAAGAAGCTAATGTCTGAAGGTTAGCTATATAGTGATTGAGGCTAGCTTCCGTTTTATGGATGGTGTCGTCGGCGTAGAAGAGGGATACGCTTTCGCATCAGAAGAAACGGCCTTGGGCAAAGAACCGATTGTTTCTGGAGACGAAAGAAATGTGCTTTGCGCTTTCCTAACAGGGAGACAAGTTTGGCATAGTGCGCTTCCCTTCATTGGGCTACTGACGGTGGTGACTCGGGAAGAGCTACGGGAGCAGAGGGGCAGAGAAGCTAAGGAGCAAGGGAATTCGTCAGGGTGGCCGGAGCTCAGAGAAAATAAGGGACATGGGAAGAGAGCATGGCAGCGTCGAGATTTTCACCGGTTGCAGAAGGAAGCGCTCTACTCAGCTAGCGAGGTCCAGGGGAGGAGAACAGCTCCGGTTGCTCGAGGTGGCGCTCGGCTTCAGTCGCAGAGGGCTTCACAGCGGGGCGGCGATCGTTTGGCGACGAAGTGGCAGGTATTTTAGCGGAGGAGCAGCGCTTAGTCTTGAGCCGATTCGGGAAGCTCGAGCTACGGTAGGGGAAGAAGGAGAGCACAAAACGGGAGGTAGGGAGATACCACGGCAGCGGCTCGGGAAGCTTTACCGGTGGCAGAGACTAGGCCGCAACCAGGGCGTGGTCGGGGTCGCCGGGAAGGAGATGGCGCTCGGGACCTCACTGGCGGCCAGCTGAAGCGCGGCGACTGGCGTAGAGGACCGGCTGGTTGGAGTTGAGGCGGACCTCGCTGGGAACAGCGGTTGTCGGCGTAGAGACGCCTCTAGCGGTGGTCCGGAGGGACCCCCTTTGGAATTCGGCCCAGGGGAGTGGTGAGTTTCTTACGAGCCTTGGTGTGGATTAGAGTTTAGCGAGTAAACCCGGTGACTAAGGATGTAATGACGCAAGGATTTACCCAGGTTCGGGCCACCCCGGAAGGCGTAATACCCTACGTCCTGCTTGTTTTTGTATATGTGTGTATACGGCAAGTATGATGAGTTACAAAGGTGCGCACTGTTCTTCTTCTTGCTCTAGCCCAGAGGAAAAACGGTGCTTCTTCGGCAAGGATTTAACCTAAGGGAAATTGAACTAGGAAAAAAGCTCTCCCCTTGCATGGACCAGGCTCTCCCCTTATATACTTGGGGGAATACCACATAGGTCGGCAAAGGAAAATGAGTTGGAATGATACTGTGGGCGACGTGGGTGTAACTGGAAGCGCCCACACCTCTATTCAATGCGAACCGCATACTTTCGGCCGGGATGTCGCTTCACCGTATGTCGGAACAGGGGTTCTGACATCTTTACCTTCGGCGGGCCCCGTGGATGAAGACTTATTGGCCTCTTCTGACTGGGTCGGTAGAATACCCACTCGCGGGTCCCATGGGTCAGCCCCTCAACCCGCGCAATGAGTTGCGCGGCGGCGTCCCCCATGGGGTAGAAAGGGTGACAGTGACAGGGCGTGCGGGGCGGCGCGCTTGGTTGGTCAAAGAATCTGTCAGCCCGGGCCCACCCTTCAGAGAGAGAGAGAGGGATAGCTGTCAGAGCTTATCACCTGCACCAGTGGGACCCGGTCCGACCGTCATCATGCCCTCATAGGGCTTGGGGTTCCTCGTCGAAATGACAGGCATTAAATGCCTCCGCCAGAGCGGAAGCTTACTGGAGAAGCTGGGCGCTGGCCGACGTAGATGGGCGAGGGTCCCATCAGAGGACACGTCGTCCCCCGAGCACTCGGTCCCGAGCATCTTCCTTCGCTAGGAGAGGGCGCCAGCTGTCTTCCGGATGCCCCCGAGCAATCCCGAGCGCTCGGGGAGCACTCGCAGGGGGGTCCGCTCGGGGCGCCTTGAAGGGGGGAGCCCGAGGGAGAGCGCTCGGGGAGGGACCCCGAGCGCGCCCTTCGCCCTCTGGGACGCCGAGCGCTCGGGGACGGACCCCGAGTGCTCGCTCAGCGCGTGGGCCGTGGACTCCCGGAGGCCCAAGACCCCTTCTGGTTTGCGGACGCGGCCTCTGGAGGAGACCCCTTATTCCTTAGGAATGGCCACGGGTTCCGCACGGCGATCCGGGTGGGACCCAAGGCCCCAGCGACCGGAGCGCCACGTGTCACCATCTGCGGCATTTGGTTGGCCTCCGCCGGCGGTTAGGGGTACCCTGGGCCCCATTCCGCCGACAGTAGCCCCCGGCCTTATCTCCCAGCGACGGCCCGAAGGGCTACGACTGGGGATAAGGCCTTTCTTCTTGGGCCAAGCAAAAGATGCCGGCCCATTCTGATGCGCCCTGCGGAGGGGCGCTTTTAACGCGGCGCGCGCGGAGCGGGAGCGACGCCCAATCCGCACGCGCCACCTGGCCGCGGCGCTTCGTGTTGCGCCCGCGCGGGAAAAGCGCGCCGTTCCGGGCGGTTGCGTGCTCCGGATTTCGCGCGACTGCGAAATTACTGCCAACGGCAGTAAACTGACAGCCCAGGATTGTTTTTTGGAAACCGCCGGACGGTTGAACTTCTGCGGTTTTTTCCCTTTTGAAAAGAAAACCACTTCTCACTTTTGAACTTTTCACCTCCTTGCGCAAACGCTCTGTCTCCCAAAGTACTTGCGCTTTCTTCGTCTTCTTCCTCCCGCCGCCGCCATTTTTGCCTCCCGAAAGCTTTCTCCGCCACCAATTCGCCACCATAATGACTCGCCGCAAGACCCGGCAGAGCAGCCCTCCGACCCCGACCTCGCCTATCGTGCTCCAGAAGTCCCGCCTCCTCAATGAGGAGGCGATGGACAAGGTCCGGGGCATCGTGGTGCCGGAGGGCCGTCCGAACCCGACGGTGGTGCGGCCGGCGACGTACCCGCCGAACCCGCGGGCGAACGAAGCGGTGATCTTCACGAGCTTCCTGGGGGCGGGACTCCTGCCGCCATTCTCGGCGTTCTTCATGGAGGTCCTCAAGGATTATGGGGTCCACCTTCTCCATCTCACCCCCAACTCCGTGGTGGTGCTGGCGATCTTCGCCCACCTCTGCGAGATGTTCGTCGGGGTGATGCCGTCGGTGGCGCTCCTTCGGCATTACTTCGTCCTTCGATCGGTCGGGAGGACGCGGGGCTCCGGCCGAGCGGAGGTCACTGGCAGCGCCAACTTCCAGCTCCGGGGAGGGAAGGAGGCCGATCTTTACATTCCGCAGGTGTTGCGGAACAAATGGGACGATTGGCGCCAGCAGTGGTGCTATGTCAACACCGACCCGGCGACGGAGCTGCTGATCCCGGAGGCGCCGGCGGAGCACAAGAAGGCATGGGAGTACATGGACCCGAGCGACAAGGAGCTGTTTTTGGCGGTGGCGCGCATCACCCAACTTCGGGAGTTGGGGCTGACGGCCACCATGGTCGTCGGCGATTTCCTCCGACGCCGGCTGGCGCCGCTACGGGAGCGCGCGCGACCGGCGTGGATGTACACCGGCGACGATGACTTCTGCCGGACGGAGGTCGGTGCTGGCAAGAACCTGACCCCTGCCGCGGTGGCGATGTTTCTGAAGGCGCTGCTCGGGGTTCAAGACCCTTCGCAGGCCGAGCTCGCCCGGCCGGACCTGCCACTCTGCGTGCATGCGGACCGGCAGAGTATACTGGACATGATGCCGGTGTGCGACGCGCATGGCTTCGTGTCCGCGCCGAGAGCTGGCCCGCGCGCGCCGGCTGGGGGCATTCGGATCTTCTCAGATGAAGAGGAGGTGCAGGCGCGGGCGGCCAGAGCCGCGAGCGCCCCGGCGGCAGATGTTGCTGCCGACCCCGCCGACCCGAAGGGCAAGGGGCTGGCCCCGCCACCTCCGTCTCCACCACCGCAGGCGCCGGCGGCGAAGAAGAAAACGACGCCGAAGCCGACCGTGGCGGGAGATGTCGGGCAGGGAAGCTCTGCCCATGCCGGCCTCAAGTTCGGGCGGTGGCCTTCTGCGCCGCCTCCGCCGCCCCCTCCACCCGCGGGCCCTCAGGCGCCGGGGAATGGAGGCGGCGGCTCGGGGCGAGGAGCCACTGGGACCGCGCCGACTGGAAGCTCGCCGGCGGCCGGCGCGGACGCCGCCACCGGACAGAAGAGGAAAGACCCGCCGGGGTCCTCCGACCCGGACTCGATCGTCCCGAAGGGCAAGTGGCGGTAAGAATAATCCTCACCTTTGCCTTATTTTGGCTATGTATCGTGCTCGGGTGCTGACCCCGAGCTTGGCTCTGTTGGTTTTTAGGGCGAAGAAGTCTAAGCTGTCCCTGAGCCCGCCGGTGGCCCCGAGCGCTCCGGTTGCCCCGAGCGCGGGCGGGGACGCGAGCGCGGGCGCTGCCCCGAGCGGCACCCCTGCCCCGAGCGGTCCTGCGGCGCCGGCCCCGAGTGCGCCGCTTGCCCCGAGCGCAGTTCCGTCCCCGAGCGCCGAAGCGGCCTCGCGGGAAGGAACTGTTCCGAGCGCGGGAGCAGCCACATCTGAAGCGGAGGCGCCGCCGCCAGAGGCTCCGAGCGCCGACCCAGAGGAGCTGGGCGCTGGCCCGGAGGAGGAGCGGGAGCCAAGTGTCGCCGCGGCTGAGGAGCAGGCGGCGTTACTTGAGCAGGAGCCACGCACCGCCGCGCCCGGGGAACAGGCGGCGGGGCGTCAGCAGGAGCCGAGCGCCGCCGATCCTGAGGAGCAGGCGCCGGGGCCCGAGCAGGAGGCGGTCCCCACGGAGGAGACCGAGAGCGTTCGGCCCGAGGAAGGGGCCGGCGGCTCTAACGCGGCGGAGTGCCCCGAGCCTCAGGAGGAGGAGCTCGGGGGCTCTGCTATCATTGTGCTACCGAGGGGGCAGCGCGTCACGCGCCGCGACGAGGCACCCCGGGTGATCCCCCCCCGGAGTGTTCGACGCCGCGCGCGCGGCCCTTGACAAGATCCAGGAGGACTTCACCGCCAAGGAGAAGACTTTGGCGCAGAAGGAGGCCTCACTGGAGGATCAGGAGGCTTTGCTTGCAGAGGCGGCGGAGACCCTTTCGAGCCGCATTCGTATTGCCAAGCGGGAATACGAGCGGGACATGGACAAGGTCGCTCGCCAGCGGGAAGCCTTGAATGCTCTGAAGAGGGAGCTCGTCGAGAAGGAGAACCTCCTTAATGAGCGAACCTCCCGCCTCATCAACATCGAGGCCCGGGTGACCGCGCGGGAGCAAGGTTTGAAGCAGCGGGAGAAGGACGTTGCTGACGCGGAGGCGCGGCTGGAGAAGCGCGCTGCCGAGGCCGACCGACGCGACGAACAACTCACCCTTCGCGAAAGGTAACATCGAAACGAAGGAGGTCGCGCTCACGAAGCGCGAAGGGGACCTGGAGAAGGCGACCAATAAGCTGGATGCCGAAGTCCAGGGCCGCGTCGATGCTGCCCGTGAAGAGCTTGCCAAGCAGATGGCAGATCTCCGCTCCCAAGTCCAGAACCTCGAGGGGCGGCTCGAGGACTCGCGCGTTTCCAAGCGCAACCTCCAAACCAAGCTCCAAGAGGTGGAGGAGGCAAGGAAACGCGAGCGCTCGGAGGCCACCGCTGCATGGGAAAAGGTGGAGGAGGCCCGCCTCGGGCTGCTTGGCGAACGCGCGGAGCATACGCGCCTGATGAGGGACATCTTCTCGCAGGCTCGGAGGGCCATTCGGGCCGCCGGGCTCGGGGACGTCGCCCTGCCGGAGGGGCTCAAAGCCGATACCCCCGGGAGCGTTGCGCTGGGATTCCAACAAGTCGCGGAGCGCCTCGTCGGACTCGGGGATGCCATGACCCGGCGGCTTGAAGAAGAAGGCCGAGAACTGGCGTTCGCGGTGGCGGAGCACACCTTAGCGTGCTACCGCAGCCGCAACCCGAGCTTCTCGTTGGAGCCCGCCGCGCAAGGGGACGACGAGGTCGCCGGAGACGAAGCTCGGAAGGAGATTCGAACGGTGGCCGACCAGATCGCCCAGCGCTTCAACCGCGAGGTGGATGCCGGCAACGACGACGACGACCGCTCGGAGTAGCCTCTTCTTTGTTTTTCTTTTTCTGTTCTTAGTCCAGGGGATCGAAACCCCCTTTGTAAGAACTTGTGCCTGATTGGCAATTTTTTGTGGCGCAAAGAACTCCTGGCCGGAAGGCCTTTTGCTCCTTGCCTTCCTTTTATTGCATGTGTACTGGACTTGGCTCCAGCAGCGTTTTTGCTTTTGCGTTTGCAGGTTCTTTACCCGGACTTGGCTCCGGGAAAGATTCTTTGTAATTTCAGACGCGGACTTGGCTCCGAACATCTTACTTTTGCAAAGTTATGCTCAGACTTGGCTCTGAACACTTCGCTTAGTTGCGATTTCAAGCGTGGACTTGGCTCCCGACGCTTTACTTTCGCAACTTTTTCCGTTCGAACTTAGCTCCGAACGCTTGTCATCTTCTTCACCTTCAGTGGCGCGTCTGGCTTTTGCTCGCGGACAGCCGAGGACGGCGCTCGGGACGGACCCGAGGCCCCCAGCCCCCGAGAGCTAGACGTGCCGCGTCTTGGACTTGTGTGGCGTGTCTGGCTCTCGCTTGCGGACAGCCGAGGACGGCGCTCGGGGCGACCCCGAGGCCCCCAGCCCCCGAGAGCTAGACGCGCCGTCACTTGGAAGGACTCCTGCTCGAGCTTGGGATCAGCCCCCGAGCGCTCCTCTTCGGCGTGAGGCCCCCAGCCCCCGAGCGCTTGGAGGGCTGAGACTAAGGCTCGGGAGGGTCAGGCCCTCGGGACCCCGGGGGTCCAGAGGACGAGCTCCGGACTTCGGATTTTTCCTGCAAATTCGTCCAAGACTTTGTGCAAAGACGATTATTGAAACCGTTAATTGTTAGCAAACGCTCTACCGACGACTGATAGAGTTGCATAACTTTGTTTCTTTTGATGGCTTTCATTTTTACGCGGCAATATTTCCTCATATCTCCCAAGCATCTCAAGGGGAACCGCCGGGCGCGTGCGCAAGCGTGTACGGTACTTGGGCGGCTCATTTGCCACGCTGGCGCCCAGGGTTAAGGAACCAGGCAGGGTACCAGGGCTTTGAGCGGACAACCCGAAGTACTTTCCGCGACTTACGCCGATACCTTCAGGTAAACCCATTGTGACCTCAGAAATACTTGGAAATATTGCCGAGTAAAAACTACTTGCGAATATAGTGCTCGGAAGCTTTTAAAAATGGGGATAAGTGATCGGAAGCTTAGCTTAAGGATTAAGCTCCATGATTTATTGGAATCTTGGCACTCGGCCTCGATGATGTGGGCGGTACCCGGAGGTTTCGCCTTTATGAACCTGTTCACTTCATGAGCGATTATATAGCTTGACTAGCAAAAGAGGTGTTTTTCCACAGGCTCTTTCAAGACTTGCCCGTTTGTGGACCCCACAAGCTTTCGAGTCTACCTACCGGTCTCGAGCACGAGGAGTGATGCTAGCCGAGTGACCCGACGTTGGGTAGCGCTCGGGGTTGCTGACCGGCAGAGCGCGAGTGGTCAGGGGCTTATTGGCCCTGACTCGGATGTGCTCGGGTTACAGCTAACTGCCCAAACGTCTTACAACCCGCGGACGGTCATCGGGCTAGCTCAACCGCTCGTACTAGGATCGGTGGGATCTACTTGCCGAGTGGGGGTTCGGGACCTTGATACCCGCCGGAAAAAGAACTCTTTTGAGAGCTAGCAACGGAATATTGATGTTGAAATGAGAATTCGATACTGCACAGGGGATTCTTATAAAGGGAATTCATCTTTATATTGATCATACTGCTATTCACATAGCTTGGGATACAAGGGAGCCCCCGAGTGTAGGCGCGAGCGCGAGGGATGCTCGGGCGACCTTTGGCCGGACTGGCGCTCGGGGTTAAGGAACCAGGCCGAGCGACCAGGGCTTAGGTGGCAAACCCGGAACTTCCCGTGACCCACTTTCGGCACTCGGGGAGCTGACCCCAAAAGAAAAACTTACCCGGGCCATTCACGGGTAGAACTTTCGCAGGAGCTCGATGTTCCACGCGTTGGGGAGCGGCATCCCGTCTTCGGCAGCCAGCCTTACTGATCCTGGCCGGGTGACTCGGGTCACTCGGAATGGGCCCTCCCACATGGGAGAGAGCTTGTTCCTTCCTTCCCGCGTCTGGACGCGCCGAAGAACGAGGTCTCCGACTTCGAGCGATCGAGGCCGGACGCGGCGCTGATGATAGCGCCGGAGGCTTTGCTGATACCGGGCGGCGCGGAGGGCCGCTCGGCACCGGTGCTCTTCAAGGAAGTTGACGTCGTCGAGCCTGCGCTGGTCTTGATCTTCCTCCGAGTACGCCGCGACCCGAGGGGACCGGAAAGCGAGCTCGGAGGGAAGAACGGCTTCTGCCCCGTATACGAGGAAGAAGGGGGTTTCACCGGTCGCCCTGCTAGGGGACGTCCGGATCGACCAAAGGATGGCCGGGAGCTCTTCTATCCATCCAGCGCCGCACTTCTTGAGCCTGTCGAAGGATCTTGTCTTGAGCCCTCGGAGGACTTGAGCATTGGCACGCTCGACTTGCCCGTTGGCCCGAGGGTGCGCGACGGAGGCGAAGCAGACTTCCGTCCCGAGGGCTTGGCAGTACTCGAGGAACGCGTCGCTCGTGAACTGCGTGCCATTGTCGGTGATGATGCGGTTGGGCACCCCGAAGCGGCTCATAATGCTTCGGATGAACTTGATCGCCGACTGCTTGTTGATCTTGACGACGGCTTCAGCTTCTGTCCACTTAGTGAACTTGTCGATGGCGACGTAGAGGTACTCGTAGCCCCCGACTGCTCGGGGGAACGGGCCTAGAATATCCAGCCCCCAGACCGCGAAGGGCCATGAGAGGGGGATGGTGTGAAGGGCCTGCGCCGGTTGATGGATCTGCTTGGCGTGGAATTGGCACGCCTCGCAGCGTCGAACCAGCTCGAAGGCGTCCTCGAGCGCTGTCGGCCAGTAAAATCCTTGCCGAAAGGCTTTACCGACCATGGTGCGGGATGATGAATGGCTACCGCACTCGCCCTCGTGGATGTCCACGAGCATGTCGTGGCCTTCTTCCCGGGAGATGCATTTCATGAGGATGCCGTTGGTGCCGCGCCTGTAGAGGTCCCCATCCACGAGCGCGTACCTTGTTGATTGCCGCGCTACTCTTTCTGCAGCGGCTTCGTCGTCGGGAAGGATATTTTCTTTCAGGTATCCTCGGATCTCGGAGATCCAAGAGGTGTCCTGAGAACAGATGGCAAGCACGGAGTACTCGCCCGGCGGCGGCCTGACGGGAGGATCTCCCACTGAAGGCGCCGCCTGGGTAGCCTCGCCTTGGCGCGAGGTTTCCCCTTCGTCTTGGTCGGCGGCCTCGACGGACGGCCGAGAGAGCCTTTCTTCAAAGGTCCCAGCCGGGACCGGCTCCCGAGAGGAGGCCAGTCGCGATAAGGTGTCGGCGACGTCGTTGTAGCGGCGCGGGATGTGCTGGAGCTCCAGTCCATCGAAGCGTCGTTCCAACTTCCTGACTTCGTTCAGGTATGCCAACATCCGTGGATCCGAGCATTGGTACTCCTTCGACACTTGATTGACGACTAACTGGGAGTCGCCTTTGACGAGTAGACGGCGGATCCCGAGGGACGCGGCGGCGCGCAGCCCTGCGAGGAGGCCTTCATACTCAGCCATGTTGTTGGTGGCACGAAAGAGCAACTGCACGACGTACTGGAGTGATTCACCTGTCGGGGAGGTGAGAACCACTCCCAGCCCCCGCACCCCTGAGGGTGAGGGAACCGTCGAAGTGCAGGGTCCAGTGTTCGGTGTTTCCTTGACCCGGGCAGGCGGAGAGCTGTTCGCTTTCGTCTTCCGGTACTGGCGTCCATTCGGCGACAAAGTCGGCCAGAGCGCGGCTTTTGATTGCGTGGTTGCTGACGAAACGCAGGTTGAACTCCCCGAGCTCGATGGCCCACTCGACAATTCGTCCAGTGGCTTCCCGGTTGCGGAGGATGCGCTCGAGGGGGTAGGCCGTAACAACCAAGACCTCGTGCGCTTGGAAATAGTGCCGAAGCTTCCTCGATGCGACGAGCACCGCATAGAGTAGCTTCTGGGCTTGAGGGTAACGCGTCTTGGCGTCGCGCAATACTTCACTGACGAAGTACACGGGACGCTGCTGAACACGCACCCGGGATGAAGACTCCTCGGGGCCAGCCCCCGAGCGACTAGCTTCGTCCCCGAGCAAGGCGGGTTGCTCGGGGTCGCTCGGGGCTCGGGGCCCTAAGGTACCTTCGGGAACAGAGTCGCTCGGGAGCTCGGACCCGAGCGCTCCGTCTATTCCACCGAGAGCCTCGCTCGGGAGCTCGGACCCGAGCGCTCCCCTTATGTCCCCGAGCGCCTCGCTCGGGAGCTCGGGTTCGAGCGCTCTTTCTGGCTGCTCGGGATTACCGCTCGGGAGCTTGGACCCGAGCGCCTTCACTTGGCCGGGGGACGCCGGGAGCTCGGACCCGACCTCCCGCTCGACCACGAGGACTGCGCTCACCACCCGGGGCGTCACCGAGAGATAGAGGAGCAAGGGCTCCTCGGGTCTCGGTGCGACCAAGACCGGAGGTGAGGTGAGGTATTTCTTGAGGCCCTCGAGGGCCTGCTCGGCGTCGGGGGTCCACTCGAAGTGGCCCGACTTCTTGAGAAGCTTGAACAAAGGGAGGCCCCGCTCCCCGAGCTTGGAGATGAAGCGCCCCAAGGCGGCCATGCAGCCCGTTAGGCGCTGCACGTCCTTGAGACGAGCCGGCGGGCGCATCTGGTCGATGGCCCGGATCTTCTCGGGGTTGGCTTCTATGCCTCTGCTTGAGACTAAGAAGCCGAGAAGCTTGCCGGATGGAACCCCGAAGACGCACTTCTCGGGGTTCAGTTTCATGCGAGTGCCCCGGAGACTGTCGAAAGTCTCGGCAAGGTCCTCGATGAGCGTTTCCTCGCGCCTTGACTTGACGACGAGATCGTCGATGTAGGCCTCAATGTTGCGACCTAGCTGCGACTGCAAAGTTATACGCATGGCCCGCTGATAGGTCGGGCCAGCGTTTTTTAACCCAAAAGGCATGCGGACATAACAAAAAGTTCCCGCAGGGGTTGTAAATGAAGTTTTTTCCTCATCCTTTTACAGCCATACTAATCTGGTGATACCCAGAGTAGGCATCTAAAAAACAGAGAAGATCACACCCTGCGGTGGAATCAACAATCTGATCGATGCGGGGTAAAGGAAAAGGGTCTTTTGGACAAGCCTTGTTGAGGTCGGTGTAGTCCACGCACATCCTCAGCTTGCCGTTGGCTTGGGCACGACAACAGGGTTGGCGAGCCACTCGGGGTGGAGAACTTCTCGGATGAAGCCGGCTGCGAGGAGCCTGGCGACTTCAGCCCGGACGAACTCCTGTCTTTCTGGCGCTTGACGGCGCACCTTCTGCCGGAAGGGCCGAGCGTCGGGACGCACGGCGAGGCGGTGCTCAATCACTTCCCTAGGGACCCCGGGCATGTCGGACGGTTGCCATGCAAACACGTCAGCGTTTGCCCGGAGGAAAGTGACGAGCGCGCCTCCCTATTTGGCGGCCAGCCGGCCGCCGATCTTGACGGTCTTGGACGCGTCTTCTCCCAGGGCCACTTCCTTCACAGGGACAGAGTCATCGGGGGCAACTCTGACCTTGCTCGGGGGCGGACCCGGGGACTTGGGTAGCTCGGGGATGTCACCGGCGGCAGCGACTTTGGAGAAAAGCTGCTCGGCGCAGGCGACGGAGCCCCGGACATCAGCTGGCACCGTGATGGCGCCGCTGGAGCCCGGCATCTTGACTGTCAAGTAAGCATAATGGCATGCCATCATGAACTTGGCGAGCGCTGGGCGCCCCAAGATGCCGTTGTAGGGTAGCTCGAACTCGGAGACATCGAAGATGATGCGCTCGGTTCGGTAGTTGTCCTTGGTGCCAAAGGTGACCATCAAGGGCACCTGGCCCAGGGGCGTGGTGTAGCCGGGGGAGACGCCGAAGAAGGGCAGCGTCGGCTGCAGCTCCGCCCGGGGAACCTGCATTTTATTGAACACCTCGGGGGACAGGAGATTGAGCCCCGCGCCCCCGTCGATGAGCATGCGGGTTACCTTGATATTGCAGATGGTGGGGGAGACCACGAGCGGGAAGCGGCCCACGCCCGAGATGCTCTCGGGGTGGTCCGAACGGTCGAAGGTGAGCGGGATCTCCGACCACTTGAGGGGTCGCAAGGCGCTGGCGCTCGGGGTCGCCGAGCACACCTCGCGCGCCAACAGCTTGAACTGGCGGCGCGAGGTGGGCGTGAAGGCGCCCCCGTTGATGCACGCGACGGCCTCGGGCTCCTGGAATCCGAGATCGTCACCTCCTCCGCTGGGCTCTTCGCCGGCGTCGCGCTGGCGCTCCTCCCTCTGCTTCTTGTTCCTCTCGGCGAGGAACTTCACCGACCTGCACTCGGAGAGGTCGTGCAGGTTGGACTCGTGGATTGGGCACCACACGCCGGGGCCCCTCGGGGGAGCCCGGGGTGGCTTCCTGCCGCCGTCGGCCCCGCCACGTGGCGGCTTGCGAGGCTTGGCCTCCGCCGCCGCGACGGGCTCGGACTTACGCTTCTTGCTCTTCTTGTCCTTCTTGCCAGAGGGACGCGAAGAGCCGGCGCCGACGACCGCCGACTGGTCGGGGCGCGGGTTGTGCCGGGCACGGGCCTCGGCCGCCTTGGCGCATTTGTCCGCGATAGCGAACAACTCCGCCGTGGATTGGACCTCGCGGGTGCCCAGCTTCTCAAGCATCTTTTCATCGCGAACCCCCTGAGTGAAGGCGATGATGACCGCTTGAGCAGATATCCTGGGGATGGTGTTGCGCACTTGACTGAAGCGCTGGATGAACTGGCGCAACGTCTCCCCCTTGCGCTGTTTGACAGCGTGGAGATCACTCTCCATGCCAGGACGCTCGAAAGTGCCCTGGAAGTTTGCCACGAACTGGTGGCAGAGGTCGTCCCAGGAGCGGATGGAGCCGTGAGGGAGGTTCATGAGCCAAGAACGGGCAGAGCCCTTCAAGGCCATAGGGAACCAGTTGGCCATGACCCTCTCGTCTCCATTGGCGGCCTGGACGGCCGTGGTGTAGATCTGCAGAAACTCCTCCGGGTGGAAGGAGCCGTCGTACTTCTGCGGCAACTCCGGCCGAAACTTAGTCGGCCAGGTGACGCGACGCAGATCTGCGGTGAAGGCCTGGCAGCCCGCTCCGTAGAGTGGGGTGGTAGCCTTCGCGCCCGGTTGGGCGACGGCGCGTGCCGCGGAGCGTGCACGGTCGGCGACAGGAGCGGAGGAAGATTGGCCTTCCGCGGCCCTGGCCTCGCGCTGGCGCTCGATAACGACGCGAGCATCTTCATTTTCCCTCTGCCTGTTAAGGCGATGGCGAAGATCCTGAGCGCCCCCCCGGGAAGGGGAGGCGACCGACTGGGGTGATTTGCCGCGACGGTCCCCGCGTATCATCACGCGGAGGGCGCGGCTGTGCGGCCGCCGAAGGAGTGACGTGGGAGCTCCCGCGCCCCGAGGGGGCGTAGGAACTCCGGGCCGCAGCCTGGCGGCGGGCGGTGTCGACCAGGGCGGCCACGTCCTGGAGCCAAGGGCCCACTGGGGACGCGCCACCTACTGGGACAGGAGGATGCCGGAGAAGGACTTGGACCGCCTGGAGCGTGCTTGCTTCCCCGGCATGATCGAAATTCAGCTGGCGGCGAACTGGTGGGACGGCACCACCGGCAGGCCGATGGGCGCCTCCTGCGCCCTCGTCCGCCAGAGACTCATGCCGAAGCCCGGGGTCGACCGCAGAGGGGGCCGCCAGCCTTGCTCGGGTTCTTAGACGGATCGTCGTGCTTCGAGGCGGAAGGCTCCCCGTTGCCCGACATGGATGATGCAGGTTCGAAGAAACCCTAAAACTCCCCCTACCTGGCGCGCCAGCTGTCGGCGTAGAGACGCCTCTAGCGGTGGTCCGGAGGGACCCCCTTTGGAATTCGGCCCAGGGGAGTGGTGAGTTTCTTACGAGCCTTGGTGTGGATTAGAGTTTAGCGAGTAAACCCGGTGACTAAGGATGTAATGACGCAAGGATTTACCCAGGTTCAGGGCCACCCCGGAAGGCGTAATACCCTACGTCCTGCTTGTTTTTGTATATATGTGTGTATACGGCAAGTATGATGAGTTACAAAGGTGCGCACTGTTCTTCTTCTTGCTCTAGCCCAGAGGAAAAACGGTGCTTCTTCGGCAAGGATTTAACCTAAGGGAAATCGAACTAGGAAAAAGAGCCTCCCCTTGCATGGACCAGGCTCTCCCCTTATATACTTGGGGGAATACCACATAGGTCGGCAAAGGAAAATGAGTTGGAATGATACTGTGGGCGACGTGGGTGCAACTGGAAGCGCCCACACCTCTATTCAATGCGAACCGCATACTTTCGGCCGGGGACGTCGCTTCACCGTATGTCGGAACAGGGGTTCTGACATCTTTACCTTCGGCGGGCCCCGTGGATGAAGACTTATTGGCCTCTTCTGACTGGGTCGGTAGAATACCCACTCGCGGGTCCCATGGGTCAGCCTCTCAACCCGCGCAATGAGTTGCGCGGCGGCGTCCCCCATGGGGTAGAAAGGGTGACAGTGACAGGGCGTGCGGGGCGGCGCGCTTGGTTGGTCAAAGAATCTGTCAGCCCGGGCCCACCCTTCAGAGAGAGAGAGGGATAGCTGTCAGAGCTTATCACCTGCACCAGTGGGACCCGGTCTGACCGTCATCATGCCCTCATAGGGCTTGGGGTTCCTCGTCGAAATGACAGGCATTAAATGCCTCCGCCAGAGCGGAAGCTTACTGGAGAAGCTGGGCGCTGGCCGACGTAGATGGGCGAGGGTCCCATCAGAGGACACGTCGTCCCCCGAGCACTCGGTCCCGAGCATCTTCCTTCGCTAGGAGAGGGCGCCAGCTGTCTTCCGGATGCCCCCGAGCAATCCCGAGCGCTCGGGGAGCACTCGCAGGGGGTCCGCTCGGGGCGCCTTGAAGGGGGGAGCCCGAGGGAGAGCGCTCGGGGAAGGGACCCCGAGCGCGCCCTTCGCCCTCTGGGACGCCGAGCGCTCGGGGACGGACCCCGAGTGCTCGCTCAGCGCGTGGGCCGTGGACTCCCGGAGGCCCAAGACCCCTTCTGGTTTGCGGACGCGGCCTCTGGAGGAGACCCCTTATTCCTTAGGAATGGCCACGGGTTCCGCACGGCGATCCGGGTGGGACCCAAGGCCCCAGCGACCGGAGCGCCACGTGTCACCATCTGCGGCATTTGGTTGGCCTCCGCCGGCGGTTAGGGGTACCCTGGGCCCCATTCCGCCGACAGCGGTGTAGACCCCGGGCGAGAGGGCGGCGCCTCGGGGCGGAGTAATCGGAGGCGACGGGCAAGGGAAGCCGAGTAAAGTTATGCTCGGAAAGGGATGAGGCGGCCTAGCCTTGAAGCGACCGGAGGGAGAGGGTAGGAGGGGATGCTCTCAGTTCGCACAAGGAGGCGCCGGCTTGGGGAGACACAGGATCATCCAAGCGTCGATGGCGTCGGGGATGGATCTCGGCCGGCGGCGCGGAAATCTCGGTTGCTTGATGCGGCGGCTTGGGGGCCTCGCCACCGGCGGCGGTAGCGGCCGGATGAAGGGCCGTCGGAAGCGATGATGGCGAGGGAGCCAGAAGAGTGGAGGTAGGCGCCGGTGCTTAGGGGCTGTACCGACAGCGAGTGGCTGTGCAGCCAGAGTGTGGTTCTCGCCGAGCTTGGATATGTGCACTCGCCGGTGTGACAGGAGAAGCTCGATTTGGGGAAACAAGGTGCCGCTTTGGGAGTACTCTGAAGTGGCAGTGGTGTAGCCCAGATAGTGGTTGGGGCAGAGGAGAAGTTGCCCGGGTTGAGGAGCACTGAGGAATGGGGAGCTCGAGAGTAGCTTGGGAGAGAGGAGAAAGATGGTGGGGGGAGAGCAGCTTGGTGAGTAATGGGGAAGAGCTGGTGCGGCTACTGCGGTAGAGCTTTGGGTAGAAGAAGCACGTGGTCGATGCTAGCATTGAATGGTGGCAGGGTGGGCTGTAGGGGCACAGGGAGTTAGGCACCGATCGTCTGCTAGAAATGCTACGTGTTCAAGGAAAATAGTGCCAACTACAAGGGACTAGGGAGCAGCAAGAAGAAACAGGCTCGGTGCAGCAAAGAGAGAGGAACGGAGGTTGGAGATGGAGTTGACTGGAGAGGTTTGGGCCCACGTGGAAGTGAGGTATGGGGAGGTCGGTTGGTGCACGAGATGTGGAGATAGCAGAATAAGGCGGAAGGTCAACAAAAGTGCATTGTTCAAAATATCCTACTAGGCTTAGTCTAAATCTTTTGAATGGCAAAAGGAGTCACGCATGAGTGCATGTTGGTTCAGGGTCTGCATATATGCAAATTGGTTGGTTCTATAACAAGCTTAACATGTTACTAATATTTTAATTATTGTAGCTGGAGCTTATGAAATGTCGGTAGGTAGATTAGGAGCGTGGGTTTCGCGTTTACTTAAGTTTAAAGGAAATGAGTTAGGGTTCGGAGTGTATGTGCATACATACACACGGGAATTTTTGCATATACCGGGTTGCAATAAGATCGGAATGAGCAGACAAGGTCATGCTAGGCTAGGGTTTGAGATATGCCATTGGTATACCCATATATACACATGTCTTGGATTGGCGGCGGAAGCAAGCAGAGAGTACCGGGGTTTAGGGTTTTTGCGTATATATAAAAGTAGTATATATATGTATACATGCTCATGATAGGACATGGTGATGTAGGTGGCAGAAGATCACGGCATTTGAAAGAGGTTTGAGTCGTATATATGCTCAACATTGCAACGATGTCGTATAGTAGTGAAAGGGATCTCAGGAGTCGACTAGAGGGGGGGGTGAATAGGTCGGCTCTAGAAATTAAAATGCCTAATGGGTTTCTCTTCTGGAGATAGGTCAATCCTGGAGAAAATATATGCAACTGATACAGGTAACTGAGACTCAGCAAGATATATCAGATCAACACCAGACACTCAGACAGCAA
>JAGXJF010002235.1:0-15952 GCA_019208055.1 Stipa capillata
TTTTTTCCTCGCAAGACTTTACAGGGTTGATTTGAAAAATTTCAAAACAGCTCTTCAGTCGGCAACCCAAAATGCCGATTTGGCCAAATCGGAGCCCATTGCACTACGCGGAGCACATCGGTACTGCGGTGCCGGAAAGAACAAGCGGCAACGCATGCGCCGATTAAGCTGGTTGTAGAACATGTGGTTTGCCGACTTGGGGCATGTCGGCAAGCAGTATGCCGACTTGGGGCATGTCGGGAAGCCGTGGCCGAAATGCTCCTAACAGCAGCCAAACCTCTCCTCCGCCACACGCGTTCCTGCACACGCCACGCACACGCGACGAGAGCGTTGCGCGCGAGCGGCGGGGGGGGGGGGGGGGGGACGGCGGCGGCGCGGCTCTGTGGAGGGAGGGCGCGGCGGGGCGCGGAGAAGGCGACGGAGAGGCAGGCGGCGCGGTTGTGGATAGCGGCGGATGGCAGCGAGGCGTGAGCGGCGGCTGGGCAGCGAAGGCATGTGGGTAGCGGCGGCGGGGACATGGGAGAGAGAGAGAGAGCAGAGAAAAAGGAGGAGGAGAAGAAGAGAAGAAAGAGGAGAAGAAGGAAGAAGAGTGGCCTCCTCGCGGAATTTTGCGGTTCGGTTAAATACTAATTCCCCCCGAAAAAATTTACGATGAGTTAGAAAAATTATCGATCCTAATACAAGATTTTATAGCGTCTAGTATTAGTCCGTGATAAAATTTATTGATTTAGTACGAAATTTATCAATCCTAATTGAGGAGAAAGAAATGCAATATATTTCAACACTTATGACATGCAGGGGCTAAATTAAATCAGATTAGCGACAGTTTCTCAGCCGTATCTAATTATTATGATGAGGTCCATAGTACAAAATGAGTCGATGACTCTGCGATCATACTAACATATTAGCATTAGCATGTAATTTTTGAGGTAGAAATAATATTAAACATATTAGTATATTAATCTGCCTGCATGGTTTTAAAATAATGTACGGTAGTGTTTTAGAAAAATTAAGTTGCATCTATAATCGCATCTGTCACTATTAATCACGCAGTTGACGATATTAGGAAAATAGTTATACAGGAATTAGAACATATGTAAATTTTACGAAATTTGTTATGGATGACAGAATGTCGGATACAGTGATATTCAAGATTTCTATGGTCCTGGAGACGTGAGGACGAACTCGAATGGAGGGTTCGATCTAGTGCATTCAGTTACAACTGCTATTGCTCTGCGAAATCGAGTCGCTGAACATAGAGAAGCTAAATGACTTGGTGTCACACCCGTAGCTTTAGTCTGATACGGACAAGTTACCGTCAGCATTCAAGCTGTAGTTTACAGATGTCCTTACGTCTGTGCGATGGATCTGATGTCTGTCGAAAGAACGAAGGAGTGGACTTCTGGCTTAGGGTCTGCATCGCTCGTCTAAGGAAGATCCTGTTGCTTTGGTGCAAGCTGTTGCGAAAGATCATAACGAGTATCATCGTACAGCGTATCAGACGATCACACAAGTGCATCAGCGCAAGGGGTAAAGTAACAGAGACGGAGCCGGAGATCTTTCTGAATCAGCGATCCGGGAGGGAACGAGACATAACCATGGTCTCCTGGCGCGCGCGACGAGCTGAGGAATTCGGAAGAGTTGGTGAGGCTATGGACAGGAAGATCTAGCGCGTTGCGCACAAGACGCGCGACGATAGGAGGAGTACGCTGATCGAAGATAGTGCTGAGACATAGGAGACTTGCTGATCATGTCAAATTCCTATCGGGTGGGACCAAGAACTACTGGGTGGTATGCGCGTTGTGTGACAGATGGCATGAGTCATCGTGGGAGTTCAGAAGCAATGAGATAAAACATGGCACCCATGTACCGCGAGCGAAGCTCGACTTAAAATAGATGCAGTTGCTCTATGGGTATGTCACGCAAAGAAACATTTTATGTTCAGAGTGTCTACCCAGACTCAGAGAGTACAGCGCAAAGTGTGCAGCAGTAATGGCTGCCCTGCTCTGTGCCTGCTCACGTCCCGAAGTACGAAGTCACTTGGAGTGTTGCAGAGTAGTGCCTCATAACTGTGTTCGATCCACGTCCTTCTCCTCGCAGAGCATCGTTGCTAACATGTCTCAAGTCTAATTGCAAGATGATGTTCTCGAGATGTGGAGAAGAAAGATGGAAGCGAACATCTTCAAGTCGCACTAAAGAACAAGTACCAGTTCTCCATCAGCTACGGAAAGGCATGGCGGGCTAAACAGAAAGCAATGGAGATGCGATTTGGGAACTTCAGAGATTCGTATCACAGACCTTCCGTACCTGCTGGGTACACTACAAGCCAGGAACCCGGTGCACGTTATGTCGACATCAAAGTATAACTTTGTCATCGGAGTCACCAGGATTTAAAGAGATGAACCGTGGGCCTGTCTCCTTTGGAGCTTGCATTGAGCCTTTACCATTGTCGACCTTCGAATGTGTTGACTGGTACATCTCGACAGGCAGTACAGGGGCAAATACCTTACCGCTATGGAGTGGACGGAAACAACCAAATTCTTCACTGTGCTTTCGCATTTGTTGAAGTGCGAAAACTACGCGAGCTGGCTCTGGTTCTTCAGAAGACTGAATGCGAGGTGTCGTGAAAGATCGACCGAACGTGTGTATACTCCTGACAGGCATCCCTGGTATATTGAAGGCCTTGTATTTTAGTGAAGACTCTTACAAACCCGGGGACTCGTGATGAGCGTGATGAACCGTGGCTGATATGCAAAGTCCGCTGGTGCATTCGCCATCTAGCTAAACTTTCTACCGGCAGTCAGAAACACAACGTCTCTATGAATCGTCTTCAGAGGCTATGCAAACCAAATCAGCAAAAAGAAGGTCTAATAAACTTGTGGGCTATAGCTTGATGAATTCACTAAATCAGAGTTAACAACTCAGCAGAGGAAGAAAGCCGCGCCATTGCTAAAGAGTAGCAGCGACGAGGAGCGAAAGAACTCGTGCGCTCTACTGGTATGACCCGCTCGTGTTAAGAGGAAGAGGGCGGACGATCAAGACGCTTCTCGAGTGATCGAGAACTGAGCCGAAGAGAGATGGTCTTTCTTGCTCTTGACACCACGGTGCAAGGTACGGTATCATGACGAATCACACCTGGCAGAGCGTGTCCACGTATCGTTCCGGACAGCGCTGTGTTACCCTAGTTGCTATAGTCGAGAGCATACTTCATGGGACAATTCGATACTTCCAAGAGAGGTATCAGACAGCTGCATTGCACATGAGCCGCACACTGAACCGCCATTCTGCGCGAACTGCATGCAAGTCATGGAGCAGAAGATAGCAAGGTGCAAGAGCCGATACCGGTCGAAGGATTGCCACCTGACAACATCGTGTGACGAAGTGGCGACTGCGGGATAAGACAGGTTTTGGAACCGCAAATGCAAATGAGGGTTCGGACGTTCGAGGTTACTTCGGGTGTGAAGAAATTCTCAACCTGTAGCTGCACATGCAACAAGCCTTTCCTCTACACAAGCCGGGCCCGCATGTGTCTAGCCCGTGTGGTTTAATTGGTATGGACTCTTCCTCTTTCATGTCACCGTTTTATTAAAGGCGTCCGTGCTTGCACCATGGTAGCGGCGAAATTGCCGGATTCCGTGCTGTGGAACTACTCACCACAGAGAAGAGGACATCAAAGGGAATACATACCTCACTGAGCTACGTCGTGACACACATAGGTTCGGCGTAGAGTTCGTCGAATTCGCACGACATGGCATGAGCAGAGGCTGCCTACAAGGCAGTGCTTGCATTGTGCTGCTTACGGGCCATCGGAAGACAACATTGTCCCAAGTTGAAAGGACCAAGCGAGACGTGATCCCACGGCCGTACAATCGCAACCGTTCTACCTGGGACTGGTCGAGGCCGTGGACAACAGGCGGTTCCGGAGTGAGAACAAGCTTCGCTCCTGCTACTTCTGATGAATGAATATTTGTACTCAATTATGTTCGAAAGTAAGTAGCTCTGTGTTGTAATAACTGCAGTGACTTGTAATATGCGTGTGCTACATACGGCTATTATGTAATTGAATTCTTTGTTGTAATCCGTTACTGTATTCGAAAAGGTTTGTAACAAGTAGAACTTCTTGTGGTAAATCTGTTACCGTATCGGAAAATATCTTGTAATAATGTACGAACTTCTTTGTCGTACTTCCGTACCGGTATCGAAAAATGTTGTAATAATTGTATGACAACCAACCTGGCGGAGGTGTACAATTGGGTACTTCGCGGACAACGCGGCTTACCCTTAGTTGCTATAGTCGAGAGCATACTTCATGGGACAATTCGGTACTTCCAAGAGAGGTATCAGACAGCTGCATTGCACATGAACACTTACACCGAAACTCCATTCTGCGCGACTATCATGCAATACATGGAGCAGAAGATAGCAAAGGGGAAGATGCACACCGTCATAAGGATTGGCAACCTGCAACATAGGTACGAAGTCCGACTGCGGGATAAGACAGGTTTTGGAACCGCAAATGAGGTTCGGACGTTCGAGGTTACTTTCGGGTGTGAAGAAATTCCAACATGTAGCTGCACATGCAACAAGCCTTTTCTTCTACACAAGCCGTGCTCGCATGTGCTAGCCGCGTGTGGGTTAATTGGTATGGACTCTTCCTCTTTCATGTCACCATTTTATTTAAAGGAGTCCGTCCTTGCAACATGGAGCGGTGAGATTACTGGATTCCGTGCTGTGGACAACTTCACCACAGTACAGGAGGATCAAAGGGAATACATACCGCACTGGAGCCTACTTCGTGACAACAAGGGGCGGCGTAGAGTTCGTCGAATTCGCAACGACATGGATGAGTCAGAGGTTGGGGGCCCTACAAGGCAGTGCTTGCATTGTGCTGCTTATGGACATCGGAAGAAACATTGTCCCAAATTAAAGGACCAAGCGGGAGGTGATCCCACGGCAAGTACATCGGCAATCCCTTCTACTGGGACTGGACGAGGGCTTGGACAACATGCGTTCGCGGAGTGAGAACAAGGCTTCGTAATGCAACGTCCTGAATAATTATTTGTACTTTTCCAATTATGTTCGAAACGTAGTACTCTGTTTGTAATAACTGTAGTGGACTTGTAATATGCGCGTGCTACCTCCGGTCTATTATGTAATTGAACTTCTTTTTTGTAATCTCGTACTGTATTCGAAAATGTTTGTAATAATTGTACTGAACTTCTAATATGTGCCTGTTTTGTTCCATTCAATTATGTACAGGCTTGCAGGTATGACGGAATTCGAGTTGCTCGATGCGCGAGTGGAAAGTAAGCACCGAGGGAAGAAGATTGCCGACGGGGAGTTTAGCCCGGTTTTTAGGACACGTACCCCCCGTGTGGCGTTGAGGATTCACCCAGCGTGGATCAATAGGTATGTCCACGCGAGAACCCGTGTAAGCAAGTCATTTTCATACTTAATATGCGTTTAATTTTACAGGTTGGAGTGGGCGGGTCTACTCTCCCTGGCACGGATGGTGGAGGGCACAGACGTGGACTACCAGCTCCTCGGTGAGGACGAGGAACCTCACGACATGGAGGTCAGGTCTAGACGTTTTCCTTTCGACAGCGCTTTGTTGACGTGCCTCGTCGATCGATGGAGGCCGGAGACCCATACGTTCCACTTTCCTTGGGGAGAGATGGCCCCGACGCTGCAGGACGTGTCTTACCTGCTGGGTCTCCCGATCGCGGGGACAGCGGTTGGACCTTTGGAGGCTTCACCCACCTGGCGTGTAGATCTCGTGCAGCGCTTCGCAGGTGTTCGTCCCCACGACGATCCCCTGCAACCTATCGACGAGCACCAGAAGCACGGCCCAAAGTGGGCGTGGTACCGCGGTTCGAGGTAAGTGCGAAAACATATCTCGGTCGTGCTGTTGTTTCTTAAAGTTGTAACCAAATTAGCATTTCGTGCAGCTAGCAGAGCTTGGTTGGCCTGGTGAGCACTTGACGAACCACCAGGTCACTCGTTCGTTGGAGGTGTACATCATGTGGCTTTTCGGCTATGTGATGTTCACGAACTCTCACGGCGACACGGTCGATGCGCGTCACATCGACATTGCGAGACAGATAGCAGACGCGCAGGACCCCAGCGATGTCCCATCCTGGGTTGGGGATCGGCCGTTCTTGCAGCCGTCGAGGACTACGAAGAAGCCGTCGTTGTTGGGCTGTCCCCTTCTGCTGCAGGTTAGTTATTCGTGCTAGTACGTTATGAATATTATGTTACATTACAATACGTTATTTGCTTTGCAGGTTTGGTCGTACGAGCGTTTCCCTATAGGGAGACCATTCATGAACGCGGATGAGCCTTACGGAGTTGAGTTGTACCACAACAACCCACTCGGGGGACCTACTTTCGTCGCTCTGGACACGGCGTCGGGTAAGTTCGTGCCTATAACCGTACATACTTTTGCTAGTTGCAAGTTTCGATGGTTCGAACTAACGTACTTCTACTCTCGTTCCACAGCCACCGTTTGCGTCCGCACAGCTGAGAAACTGCTACCTCGCGTTCACGAAGCAGTTCGACTTCTTGCCTCCCAAGAAGGTCACGTGGGAGCCTTACACTGAGGAGACGAGGTTATATCGCGCTCCCCACGGCCTTTCACCACTGTGCACTAGGGACGATGCATACTGGATGACAAGGAAGAAGTTGGTCTTCGACATCTGCGTTGAAGACTACGCTGTGCATCGTGTGATGTGACAGTTCGGTCTACACCAGGACGGACCACCGGCACACGCAGTTTCTGTAGATCGTGCAACGCATGGGTACGTCCAATTTGTCTGCTTATTACGTAATCAACAAAATTAGTTGCATATCTAAAGCTCTCAAAATATGTAATTTTTGCAGCTGGTCTCATAGAGGGGGGTCTGTTAGGGCACAGGAGTGGACACAGCTCCTACACCCTTACATTCAGGCTTGGGACACAGCTACGGCGGACTGTTGGGATGAGTCTAGGGCCTTCGACCTTCAAGCCCATCAGGCGTACGTCCAGTGGTATGTTGCTCGGACTCGCATTTACCTTCTGCCACGCATGGAGCGTGGTGAGATCCAGCCAGCACGCACCACAGACTTGTACCCACTAGACAGTGCACGGCTGAGGGCCAATACGATACGTTCTACGACGTGTTTGAAACTATATGTTCAATTACTTTGTTCGTTTCTAACAACATCTCATGTACGTGCAGACTGAGGTGGCACATGAGCTTCACGCCCACATCACGACAGAGCTAACAAGAGCGCGAAACAAGAGCAGCTGAGGACATAGAGGACTCTACTGAGTCTGTGGTCTCGTGCTGAGGAGTTCTGCCGTAGTTTGCTCCAGCGCTCTTTCGTGCACACGGGCGTCAGATGTAGACGACCCGCATGAGAGGACGTGGAGCACACCTCCCTCCAAGGCCCTCCACAGTGCAGACTACTCCCCCAGGTCCTTCACAGGCCGGTGGGTCGTCCTGGCAGGCCCCCCCTCCCCCAGGTCCTTCACAGGCCGGCGGGGTCGTCCTGGCATGGCCCACAGCTCGAGGGCAGGCAGCTATTTCCCTGGGACATGCCGTCGAGCTCTCAGCGCACGCAGCCACAGTTTCCGTCCATGATCCCCAACCCAGGTACGTAACATTTTCCTGCTTCCGGAATAGATTCAACATGTTTGCACGCACTCATGTCGTATTGTCTCCCACATGTTTTGTTCCCTTCTCACAAGGAGGAGGAGGAGGTTCGGACAGCCCGTCTCAGTACTTCGCGAACACTCAGTTCGACCTCGCCGACGGTTCTACGTTGGGACGGGGGTATCCTTCCCCGTCTTCGCCGCCGCCACCCACGCAGGACACGCAGCCTACTGCACCTCAGCCTGAGGAGCCCTTGTACGGCAGGGGCCGTCGTACGATTGTTCCACCGGGACAGTTGACGTACTCGGACTTCCGCAAGAGGCCGCGGAGGGGGCCGCGTCGAGGACGTGGACAGGGAGGCCCAGGAGGACCTACCTAGGGAGACTAGCAGGAGTAGTTGTTTCTAATAGTTATGACCGCATCTTTTGGATTTTATCTATCTTAGTTCTGCTACTTTTCCTTAGATTCGAACGCTTAGTTTATTTCATCGAAATCTAGACTACGAGTACGATACATTGTCATAAGTACACGTGCGGTAGATGGTACGATAACATTCCCGTGATACAGCCATAGAACCGAACGACCTAATACATAGAACAACTAGGAAAATACAACATAGGACAACCTACTCAATGCCTTTCGGATATTTTCCCTTCCTCATACGACGAGCGTGAGCTTCCTCTCCTTCTTCCTTCGCCCGCACGCGCGATCTCGCGCTTCCTCGCCCTTTCAGCCTCACGTGCTTCCGCGGCTCGACGTTCCGCCTCCATCTTTTCCTTGCGTTGCTCCTCCTGCCAACGCTTTCGCTTCTCTGCCTCCTCCGCCTCGTGCATGCGTTGCAGAGTGTAATCGCGCCTAAAATAGACCTCACGCATCAGTTGTTCTTCGTCCTCTTTCGATTTGGTATTGTCCAGCCACTGTATGTAGTCACATATAGTGGTGGAGCCTGCAAGCAAAGAGTGTTAGTATTGTATTGTAGTGTTACGAGCGGGTGGAAGAAATAACTATTGGGTACAATGCGTGTTTTACCCTTCGCCGCTGTGTGCGCACGGCAAGCTTCGCTGGCTCTTCATCGTAGTTAGCGCACATGAAGAATCTTCGTCCGAAGGTGTACGACATTCTGTCTTGACACCATTAGCTTGCACGGATCTTGGCACCAGCAAAGGGGAACCTCGACTCCGTTCGGTACATCGCAGGAAACTTCTCCTCGGCATGTCATGCGAAACCAGATGAAGCCATTCCTACCATTTTGCAGTGCGGACGTGGTTAGTAAATCCAACGAACTAAAAAAAATCCCACAAATACTTACCTCACTTAAGCCCCTACCGACATCCTCTTCCAACTCGCCTCCAAAACTCCTCTACTCTCCTCTCTATCCTCGTGTTCTGTTCGTCGGTGCGTGGGAGGCTGAGAGAGAGGCGGGGGTGGCTAAATAGGGCAAGCCTGGGCCAGGTCGGCAGCTGTTGCCGACTAGGACCTTATCGTGCAGCTAGTTTGCCGACTAGGACCAAGGTCTGGCATCTAGCTTGCCGACTAGGACCAAGTCGGCAGTTCGCCCGCCGACTTCCCCTTCGCGCCAAAAAATCGTTGGTTCGTCAGTATTTCGGCTGCCGACCTGCTGGAAGTCGGTATTTGGGTTACCGACTGGGCCTTTTCGGCAATTGGACTGCCGATTTGAGCTTTTCAGCATGTTAGTTTGCCGACTGAGCGGCTACTTTTGACATTTTTCCAAATTGTACATGTAGACTGCGATTAAGAAAAAAAATAATATTAAAAATTCTGTAGACAAAGGTTGATATCTAATATATACTTTGTAGGATGAGATATCATGAGACTAAATTGACATGCATCTTAGTTTAATTTGATTCTTTCAAATATAAATTATATCACCTAAAATAACTTAGCCTGTGTTATATTTTCAAGGGTAGTTAATCATGGATTGCATATTACCTGATCATATTTTTGCATGTAAAAGCACTACTAATATATCATTCTTTTGGACCGTAACTTATCTTTAAGTCCATCTTTTCTTACCCCTTATTCATAGTCACATTTGATATTGATCTTAACGTAAGTAACAAATCCTCTGCCCAAACAAGGGCAGCTATGGCAGCAGTGCAAGGCCATTTTCATCGTACAAAGAAATCACAAAAGTCATTTCAACCATGCAACATTCAGTATAATATTTACAGGGAAGGGAATCCAACAGCAGGAGAAACTTCAGGACCACAAGGACATACAAGAGCAGAGCTAAGAGACGACGAGATACTACTTTGTCAATAAACTAACCTTCATATTTGAATTTATGATTTAAAGTTCTGAGTCTGGCAAAAAAACGCGCAAGCGTACTAACCAAATCCTGCAGAAAACAACCAGCACTTATTATCCACACCATGAAAATTCCCCAAGGAATAAACAGCAAAAGAAATATTTACTGATGTGTTCTCGTACACTGTCAACCAATTTACAAAATATAGATGACCTATGTACACTATACACCTGAGAATTGACACTACCAAACCGGAGTTACAGGGCAAAAGTGTTCACAGCAAGGTCAGGATGCCGTGGCTTGGGCGCAGCGGCAATTTGTTAGCACCATTTGCCTACTCTTTTCGACCCTTCTTTTTGGAATGTTTCCTCTTCTTATTTCTTCATCACTGGTCGGAACTGTTCAACAAAGTGTATCCGATGATCCTCCTTCTGTATTATTTAAAAAATAGTATATAGGACGATCACACTATCAAACACATATATACTGGCAAGAGAAAATATGTAAGAGATAATACATAATGATCCTATATTGAAACAAAATATTCCAAACTCTCAGTAGAACTCGAGTCAAGGCTCAAGATAATACATGGCACAGTATTGCTTGAGAAGTACGGGGGAATTCAAATTGAGTGTTTTAATTTCATATTACAATGATGGTCTGCTACAGCCCATAATAACTGTAGGTAGATAGCTTGGACCATTGAAAGTTCGTATTAAATTGGGTGAAACTGAATGCTAGTATAAACAATTACTATATCTGTGTTGTGAGAAAGACCCATATCATCACATACATAAATTCACGGTTATTTTGCTCATGAGCTTCTACACTTTCTACGTGCACTACGGGATGTGAATAGCTAGTATATTGTATGACTGTTTGATTTTCGTCATGGAAAAATAGAAAAAGAATGATAGTGAACCGAAGAAGCCGAAATTAAACATCACATCGACTACCTTCAATTCTTTGAAGTGCATCATATTTTAACATACTTACTGCGTTAAGTGAATTTTTGGAGGGATTTGGTGAACTTTTGTTGTAGGTCACTTCTGTATTGTATATCATTTTGATGCTACCGTAGTAAGCAGTATGCCAGATAAATTGGAGAAACCACTATGTACTGGGATTATGGGATTTCTTCATTTTAAACACCGAAACACCGTTTCTGAACGGAGGTTTAATTATTCGTTTTTGTGTTTTCGCTTTTCGTCCCAGCTCCCGTGCCAGGGCGATTAGGCGACGGGGCGATGCCAGCAGCGGCCTCGACGCCGCCGCTTCTGCGACCTCAACGCCGCCGCTGCCGGGCTGCTCGCCTGCCGGACGCGACCTCGCCTGCATCCACAACAACGAGGGGCTGCTCAACTCTGGTGAGCGTCCTCCGCCCTCCCTAGGACGTACATACCAATGGCCCGCCGCCTCCTCCGCCGTAGCCTCAGCTACTCCTCCTCCGCCGAGGACAATGTCTCCTCCCTCCGCCTCCTCTCCTCCAATAACCCTAACAAACCAACTCCACCACTCCCCACTCCCCCCCCAGTCCATTAACCCCAACCCCGATCCAGGAGCAGCTCCTCCTACTCCTACTCCTACTACCCTCCTCCTGTCCCCGGCGGACCGCCTCCGCGGGGTCTTCCTCCACAGGCCCCTCGGCCGCGCCGCCCTCCACCGAGCCCTCTCCTCCACGGGCCTTGACGCCGCCGCCGCCCTCTCCCCGGAGGTTCTCTCCGAGGTCGTCAGCCGCGGAACCTCAGCGGCGCCGCCACTGTCGACTTCTTCGAGTGGGCTATCACCAACGCCAAGCTCCCCCCTTCCCTCGAAACCTGCAACATTGTCCTCAGGGCTTTGGGCAGGAGGAAATTCTTCACTTTCTTCGAGCAAGCCCTGGAGATCATGCGGAAAATGGCATCTTTCCGGACCTAACCACGCTGGAGATCATCATCCATAGTCTAGTTGCGGCCAGGAAGGTCAACAGGGCCGTGCACCTGCTCAATTGCGACCAATTTGGACTTGGGATTGGGCAAACTTGCCACAGAAAGGAGGCCTTCTCTGTCCTCATCAATTGCCTCTGCCGAGGTCACATCTCGGCGTTGCCAGCTCACTCTTGCAGGCCGCTCGTGCAGAGCTTTTTGATCTTGATAAACATGTTTACAATGGCGTGATTGGCGGCTGGGCGAGTTTGGGAGGGTTGATAAGCTAGAGCATTTCTGGGCAACATGCTGGAGGATGGACTTGTGCCAGATGAGGTTTCACATTGCCATCTCATCGAGGGATTGGGGAGAGTTGGGCGGCTGAGGAGGCGCTCAGGGTGTTTGAGAAGATGGTGCATGAGGGATATGGTCCAATATGATGGCCTACAATGCACTCATTTTCAATTTTATCGCATTGGGAGATTTGGACAGATGCATCAAGTATTACAAGGACATGGTGGACAAGAATTGTCCTCCAAACAGTGACACGTACTATAAGATGATTAGCACCCTTTTGAGAGCACGCAGGGTGGCTGATGTACTTCAGATGTTTGATGACATGTCGACTCAAGGAGTTCTGCCAAATACTGGGGTGATTACGTCATTCATTGAGCCACTTTGTACATTCGGCCCCCCTCATGCTGCTTTGATGATCTACAAAAGAGTAGGAAGGCTGGTTGTACAATATCCTTGAAAGCATATAAGCTTTTACTTGAAGGCTTGCCAGGTTTGGGAAAAGTGGAATAGTATTGAAGATTTGGGAGGAGATGCAAGAGTGTGGATATCCATCTGATAAGGAGATTTATGAGTTTATTGTAAATGGGCTTTGCAATGTGGGTAAGGTTGATGCCACCGTATCCGTGGTGGAGGAATCACTTAGGAAAGGCTTCTGTCTAGGGAGAGTTGTTTATAGCAAACTGAACAACAGGCTGTTGGAGATGGACAAAGTTGAGACTGCATCAACTATCGACGAAAATCAAGATGGACGTGCACATGCGAATTCATGCAGCTATTGTCATGCTAATGGTTGGCACTTGTGAACACACCTGATTTCTCGTTCTAATGGGAAATGATGAGCTATTTAGTTTGCTGGTGAAAGCAGTTCCATATGTGTTTGGAACTGCACTTGTCAGCAATACAATCAATGAAGCTCAAATTGGAGCGGTGAAAGGTATAAGCATAAGTACCTATTGTTGTCCTTCCATATTTGGCTATATTCATGCATTACCATGCTATCAGGCATATATATTTACTTGTTACTTTTGATGGGGTTGTTCTGATTAATATGGCCTGTTGACTGATGGAATAAATGGTGGAAAAGCTAGATCAACTAAATGAAACAAAGTAATTAAATCAGTAGAATAGAATGATTACTCTTTTACCTTCTTACCTATGCATAAACATGTACTGTTTGCTTGTGTACTACTGCAGCTTTGAAGAAGAAAAAACAACAGATAGAATCTGAAATGTCAGAACGTGGGTCCCTCAGGGAATTGCAGAGGACTTATAAAAAAAATAAACATAAAATGCAATTGTCAAATATCACGACTTGGGTCCACAGGGAGTTGCAGAGGAACGAGCTCACTATATCTGAGAAAATACTGGACTTCACAAAAGAGCAGCATTACTTGAAAGTTGAACCTGTAGGTCTATCTTCTTTGACTAAATTTTTTATATCTGACAAACGGACACAATCTTTGAAGGGAAACATCACATGTGCAAAATTCAATGTATGCCAGTTATCTTCATTCGATTGCTGAGTTTTGTTTTCTCGGCGTGGAATTGTTCTGAGTTTGACATATCATATATGGTTCCTATGCATGCGTAATTCACTTTTGTTAGCTGCAAGCTGTCCATGGTTTTGTTTTAATTGTTGAATCATAACTATGAATGTGACCAACATTTATACGGCTTCAATGTTACTCTTAGTTCTGCACGGAGTTAATTTTTTTTGTTCTTTTTTTTTCAGTTCAGTGGTGAACTACGCATCTTGTCTCGGGATGACGTGGGCTGCTGATTTTGATGAGCAGCATTCAGGAATTTAGAGATAGCTGCGTGGAGCAGTTGCTAGTAGATGTGAGGAATGTTTATCATCTGAGGTCAAAGAAGAGTAGCCGGTGAACAATTACATCAGAAGAAAATCCAAAAGCAGGAGATCACATGTGGAAATGGTGAAAACTGCTGGCATGCAACCATCGAATGGAATCTAGTAAAAGAATCCTCTTTGTGGAGCTTTCAGATGCTACTTTTCGGCAAGGCATCGTCTGACGTCGCATTTGAGCACGAGTGTTGATACAGATGGAGATGATGAACTACCAATATTCTGTGTAGCAGCAATCTTGATACCGGTACGACATAAGATACTGGGAGAGGCTCGCTCAAGAGATGGAAAAAGATGACATCGAAGGCAAGTTACGTACGCTACTTCCTGCGCTGTTATTTAAAGGCTCGGCCGACAGTAATGAATAGTAATAGTTGCTTATTCCACGTAGACTCTGCATTTTGCTATTCGGTAAAATCTAAATTTGCGCAGCTAGGACAGTGCTACAATAGCTGCGTCTCTTCTATCATGTAATTATTGTGTCTGGGGCGCGTCGTATGATGAACATTTATGGGTTATGGCTAGGAATGTATATTTGCAGTTTTGTACAGCTATTAATATTTGCATGTTAGTACAACCCTAGTTAATTCTGGTCAATCTGTATACAATCTGGTCTGTTCGATAGTGCGTTCCACTGAAGATTGGGTTATGGTCGTTAGACCTAGCCAGGTTTGAGTTCTACTACACTGTATTAGCATATTAATAGATGTTATCCTTTTAGTCTGGAATGAGTTGGTAAATTTTCTACTTTAGCTGTTTCGCAATGACAATATGCGGAAAATCGACTGTAAAGATGCGTAAGTATGTCTATTCAGCTGAGAAGAATTACTTGTACAAGTAAATTCTTAGAATTACTAGTAATAGTACATATACGTTGCAAAGGACCAGAGAGTAGTTCTAAAATAGTGATAACTCTATTTGATGACTAAGTGTGTTAAAAGTAATGCGCGCACGATATATTCACAACATCACCGCATCGTTCGTTAACTTCACCTCTTCTCTAGCGCGATCACCTATGTTCATCTCACTGTCTTTCTTTGGCATCCCGCAGCTTGTTCATGACTTGAGTACGTTTCGTCGCTATGCCCACGGTCATCTTGATCAACGTACCATCGCTCAAATGCTACTAGTTATGTACGCGCTTCTCTACTTCGATATAGATCTGCGCCACGTTCCCAGCGCTCGCCAATGTAACACTCTAGAATTAATTCAATATGTCAGACGTTAGTAAAAATCGAGTGTTGTGATCGCAAATCTGAGATGAAAGAAAGTTTGTGAGCTTTTAAACCATGTGTTGAATGAAAGATGTGATAGCGTCGGTTATGTTCTATTTCATGCGAACAGATTAAGATAGACTATAAATCTCTTTCAAGATGGTAGCACAAATGAATTTTAAGAGTCTGATCATATAGACCGTCGACTCTCACTTGATCTTCTAATCCAATTCATTTCGAAAAAAGTAACAATAAACCCATCCCAACCCGTGCTGCTCTGCGTCCTCTCAATCTCACCCTCCCTCCACACGACTGTGGCTACCACTGTGACACTTCCCTTCCTATAACCTCTTCTCGTTCTCATTTTTCTTATTTTGTATTCTTCTTCTTCTGCTTCTCTTCCCTTTTTCCTCTTTGCCTCCTTCCCTTCTTTCTCTATCTCCTGCTCCAACCAGCGCACTCTTCCATGCTGGCTGGTCACGATCTAGTGTAGCCGTCTAGGAGGGCTGCGAAGGGACTTGCCAAGGGCTTCCCGGCAGCGATCCTGATGGTGGTGCATGACAATGTGCTTCTCTGTCTTTTTCTTCTTCTTCTCTTCCTCCTTCTCCTCCTTATCATTCTCTCCTCCCTTCACGCCGTTCTCTTCTCTCCTTCAGCACCACCGAGCTCCTCGTCCTCCCCTTGGCCTAGCAGCGTAGCGGCATCCCGGCTAGGACTGTAGGCGGTAAGACGCGAGAGAGCGAGAACGAGCAAGGGTTGGGCATGGATTA